>JAXGGA010014139.1:0-32988 GCA_038373865.1 Uloborus plumipes | reverse complement strand
TGACAGGTAAATGGAGCATTATAATTTTCAATTTAAGTTTGATCCATTTATTGTAATTTAAAGCAAAAGACTTACTTTAGGTAGCTTTATTAAGAAAACCTATCATTGTGGTCGTTAAGGAAATAAAAGCTATCACTGCTAAGAGAGGGTTTTTTCTCACCCCCTCCCAGCAATGGAATGTATAAAGGCTCTTTCTACAACCTTCACCCTCACAAATTTGGAAAAATAGCTATAGCTACCAGCCGTAACAGCATGTCTCTTGCTCCGGAGTGACATTCACGCGAATTTAATTTAGAACATGGCTCTCTGATCGTAATGTACGTGTAATGTGTCACAAGACACCAAATTCATTAAGCAAAGTACTTTTTCTCCATTTTACTCCAACATAATTATACAAAGAGATATCCATTCATTAAATCCTTTAAGATATTTTTTTTCAAGCACATTATCTTACAAAATATCAGTGAGAGACCATCCGAGCACTAGTACAGATTTTTGACAGGTAAATGGAGCATTATAATTTTCGATTTAAGTTTGATCAATTTATTGTAATTTAAAGACAATTACTTTAGGTAGCTTTATTAAGAAAACCTATCGTTGTGGTCGTTAATGAAATAAAAGCTATCACTGCTAAGAGGGTTTTTTCTCATTCCCTCCCAGCAATGGAATGTTAAAGGCTCTTTCTACAGCCTTCACCCTCACAAATTTGGAAAAATAGCTATAGCTACCAGCCGCAACAGCATGTCTCTTGCTCCGGAGTGACATTCACGCGAATTTAATTTAGAACATGGCTCTCTGACCGTAATGTACATGTAATGTGTCACAAGACACCAAATTCCATAAAGCAAAGTAAGTACTTTTTCTCCATTTTACTCCAGCATAATTATACAATGATCCATTTATTAAATCCTTTAAGATATTTTTTTCAAGCACATTATCTTACAAAATATCAGTGAGAAACCATGCGAGCACAGATTTTTGACAGGTAAATGGAGCTTTATAGTTTTCAATTCAAGTTTGATCAATTTATTATAATTTAAAGCAAAAGACTTACTTCAGGTAGCTTTATTAAGAAAACCTATCGTTGTGGTCGTTAAGGAAATAAAAGCTATCACTGCTAAGAGAGGGTTTTTTCTCACCCCCTCCCAGCAATGGAATGTATAAAGGCTCTTTCTACAGCCTTCACCCTCACAAATTTGGAAAAATAGCTATAGCTACCAGCCGTAACAGCATGTTCCCTGCTCCTGAGTGACATTCAGGCGAATTTAATTTAGAACATGGCTCTCTGATCGTAAAGTACATGTAATGTGACAAAATGCACCAAATACATAAAACAGAGTAAGTATTTTTGCTCCATTTTACTTTAATCTTACTACAGAACTAACTATTCATACAATTAATCTAATAAGAGAATATTCAAGTACATGTTAGTAAAATTTATTGATATTAGAATTAAGTTGAAAGCTTTATTTATCTTTGTTTTCATAATCATTTAGATACTGTTTTGCAAGAAAATTTTTAATGGAGAGTACGGTACTCATAGATCTTCTAACATTCAGTTACACAGGTTAAATTATTTACAGTTTCACAACACCATATATAACATAATATAATACAGATTGTTTTTTATTTATTTATAATAATTAGTAATCTCTTAATTGTATTCGAAGGGATATCAGAAATTTCAGAATTTAAAAACACATAATCTTAAAATATTATTTATTTGTAAACCATCCTCATGTTTATGTGTTAATATAAAATAATGATTATTAAAGTCTGTTTTTTTTCCTTTCTGAAAAGATTATTTTCCTTTATTCTTTTTCTTTTATTTAATTTACTAACACTACAGTTGGGGCAAAATATAACCTGGCACCTCTGTAATGTTGTGCTTACGATCTGCCTAACTTTCACAATGCTAGTTTTCCAACACTATACTTCCTAAAACATAATTTATGCACAAGTTTCCTGAAACTTTGAGATAAAAATCTTCAAAAAAATAACAAAATTAAAAAAAAACAAAATTGAAAAATTATTTGAATTTGGACATCAATTTCAAACTGGTTTTCGCATCGACGAATTGTGACAAGAGTGTGGCGTAACTCCAAGAGAACCCCCCCCCCTCCCCCAAAACCCGAGAAACCCAACTTTTCCCCTGAACATTAAAGCTTTTTTGGTTTAGTGTACAAAGTACTGGTTAATAACCAAGAATCCTGGTTCAAAAATGGCTATCTGCCAACTTGAAAGAGGGACTACAAGACGTTTGATGCTCAACAAGTACTAAGATTAAATTAAAAATTTAAACAACCCCCGACCCTGATTTCACATAAAACGAACTTCTTTGGTCATAAAGCGTTTTTAATTTAAAAATTTTTTATTGTTCTCAAAAGTAGATGGTAAACACGGAGAAGGAAAGAATCCTTACGACTGTAAAAATTTTTCGTGCGACTTCCGCAGGATCTGCGCACGCGCCAAGTCTCTTCGGGCTTTCGCGAAATAAGGGGGAAATGCAACGAGGAAGTAGCAAGCGAACAAAAGCTGAAGGCATCGGGCAGTGCGCATCCTAAACCTATCTCCCCTTTTTCAGATGGAAGCGTCCGTGGCTGCCAGGCGCACGAAACGCAAACAGACAGTACACTCGGTTACTTTTAAATAGGCGTATCAAGTTCAGAAATTTTGCGTCGTCTCCATTGCGTCGCCTCTTTTTTTGTGCACTGCTGTTGAGGCATTTCATTTATTTTATTTTTATCGAAGAAGCCTTACGTTTTATTTATATCCTCTTGTCTCAGTTATTTATCAACGTTTTCTAACAAATCTAGTCACACATTAATAAAGCACAAATTTCTAAGAAAATGTTGTGCTTTGTTTCCGATGATTTTTCAACACGCCCGTCATTTAGGGGGGCAGGGGGGTCTATTGCCCCCCCCCCCTGACTGAGAAATCAATGTATTTATATATAAGTGGGCGTGGTTTTTGTTGTTTTCTGGTGAAATTGTATTGTGTTTTTACCCTTTGCTCCCCCCCCCGGAATAACTTGAAATGACGTCCCTGTTTTTCAAAAGAGTAGCGGTTTTCCCCCAAAGCAATTTTAACCGTTTGCATTGAATCATTATTGCAAAAGCTAAGTGGGGAAAAAGTCCATAGCGCCGTAACTATGACAACCATCAGGGGAAAAGTGCGGAGAGTGGGAAATTTATTTTACTTAGAGCCGACTCCTCGTTACCCAATGTATAGTAACATTTGCTGGTCGCAAAAGCAGAATAAAAATGGAAAATCCTTATACTAAAATCAATTACAAGTATTTTACTTCTTGACAAACTGACAACAGATCTGTATTTAAGTCACTTAGTTTTCTTTCCTTGTCGGACAACAATAATATCAGTTTCCAATCGCGTAAAATTTAAGGCTTAGCCGTATTTACTAAGGAATGTTTTAGTTCCAGTTGTATAGAATGGAAGTTCCGAACGCATTCTATCAGGCGCAGAAACACTTTTTGTACTATTGTTTTAAATTTTCAAGTATGTTTTTATTTAAAAAACCGCTAAAATGTTTTAAAGATTTTTAATATCTTTGTTAATTCATGTTGTCCGAAAATGTGACCTAACTAAGAACACTCAATCATATCACTTTTCGAAAAAAAAAATCAAAATCAACCCATCCGTTTAGGCCAGCGGTGGCCAACCCACGGCACGCGTGCCACAATGTGGCACGGCAGAGCAGTAACAGTGGCACGCGAAGACTTTTTGAAAAAGTTCCAAAATTGAGAAAAAAATGTTGATCTTAAAAATACTGATAAAAACTAAAACCCCTTAAACTGACAAATTATGACGATTAAGTGTCAGGAGGCTGGCTTACAAATTGTCTGAACTACAATATTGCAAAGAACCTAACGTTAGCTTCGGACATCCAACAAAAGCTGAGAAGCTACATACAATGCAAAATGTAAAGCATATTTGCGCTTGACACGAATGAAACTTTCGATGCTGCAGAATGGATTCTTGATCTGCAATAGTTTCAGCTACGGGTGATGAAATTGTATAAAAAAGTTAACTCTGCATCTAAAATTAAGAAGCCAGATTGGACAAAATTCGATATGGTTGGACAAATGAAGATCCTTAAATTGTTTTTGTTACATTACTTGAAAATAATTTCGGAAAAAAACTTCAAAAGTATTATCGAGTTATTTATTACAAACTCATTGCCAAAGAATGAGACTTTTTCTCTGTTGGTGACCCTGTAGAGTTCACTGTATTAATAAACTACGAATTAGAGCTCTGAATGTTTTGTGAAGTTTTCCCAGGAGAAAGAGGAGATCATGGCAAGTTACTCCTTCATTGAAATGTGCAATAGTTTTCCAACGGAAAAATCGACATAAGATTTTAGGATTTTGGGGAGTGCGTTTTTTAAAATGACTGGAAAAAAAGCAATGAGGACTTGCTACTTAGCAATGAAGAATAGCAAATGAATTAAGTTATCTCATCTCTTATTATCCGGCGTTTAAGTAATTTAAATTTAAGGTTGTACAAAAAAGTTTCCTAAACCAGTATAGGCCATCTACATTCTTTTATGATGAAACTTCAGTTTCTTTCTCTCTACTTTGGAGAAAAAAGAATAAAACATTAAATCTGGTACTGGAAGTATCAACCCAAATTTAATAATTTTCCAATGGTATACGTAGAAATCTTTACACCTATTTTAGGTATGCATTCAGTGTTAGGTTTGATGATTTTTAGGATCATAAAAAAATGCTGATTTTTTCAAATTCTTTGTCTATTCCTCTGCAGGACACTACTTGTTACCCTTCTGAAATCCAAATCAGAATTACTGACATTTTCCATTGGTAATCAAACATAAGAGCTTACTTCAACAGAAAGTTATCCACTTTATATAGAAATTTGTACCAAAAATTGTTTTATCACATTTACACACTTTAGCCGTCTGATGCCGTTGTAGATTTGGTTCAAAATACGCTTTTAAACAAATATTTTTTGTTGAGTGCAGAAAAATCTAAATACCGTTGAATATTAACTGATAGCGTTTAGAACTCTAAATTTCTTAGGATTCTCAAGAACTAATCCTAAAATTAAAGACTTGGTAAAAAAGAGACAGACTCATAAGCCACATTAAGTACAGACTGTTTAAGTTTTAAAATAGAATGTTTGATGTAATTTGTTTCTTTTTTAAGCATAAGCAACCGAAAGAACTTATAAAAATGTTTATTAACAATAACTCTTAAGTTCGGACTTGTTTTATCGTTATTATCAATTAGATTTCAATTGCTAAGATTTACGAGAAAAAATGTTTCATTTGAGTAAGAATTACATAGTCAGTCAACCTAAAATATATTTAACTTTTTAAAAATTTCAGTTTGTTGAAAAAATACAATGTGGCACGCTGAGCTTTTTCTCTCCAGATAGTGGCACTCTCCCTAAAAAGGTTGGCCACCCCTGGTTTAGGCTGTAGAGTGCCACAGACAGATATACAGATTCACAGACACGTCAAACTTATAACTCCCTTCCTTGTTGTGTCGGGTTATAAAGAAACCCAATGCAATTTAACAATGTCTTTTTCTGAAGAAAACTCAAGTTTCTACATTCCAAAAAAACAAAACTGTATCACAAATTTCTTCAGCTATATTTTTCAAGACCAGGAAAACGTCTACTCTTAAAACATTTCACCTTCTACACATTTTCTTAAAATTCCTAGCAGAATGTAGATATTCTTTTTAAATATCTGTTTTATGAGGACAACAGATATCGAAATTTTTTTTACTTTATGTCAATGAGAAGGTTCTTGGTGAAAAGTAAACAATCTTTCAAATTGCAACCTTAAAAACGTTTTAGATAAATCTCAGACCCCCCCCCCTCTTTAAAATTACAAATACGGGCGCCCATGAAAGACGACGGAATCGATAAAATCACGTGGTCAAAAAAAAAAGAGAACTACTAATGTTGTTAAAGATTGTAAAAAATCAATTTCGGTTTCTAAACGAAGCGATTATTTCATGATTGAGGGCGAATAAATTTATAAAGTCATAGTCTAACCCCGCTATAGCGAACCTACAATATAGCGATCCCCCGGATGTAGCGAGCCTTTCGAATGCTCGAACTGAAACAATACAATTAATGCAATTTTAGAAGCTTATAACGATCCCCAAAAGCTAGAAAATCAGCTATATAGCGATCCAACATTTTTTAAATACCACTTGAAACCAATTTAATTGGAAATAATTTCTAAGCAAGTCAAAAACCATTAACAAGACAACTTGACGAGTGGCTCATCCTTTAATAATATTAATGAAGAATCAAAAGACATACGTCTAGGACTTCTAAATTCTGCTCAAATTTTTGTTGTTTGCTTATTATTGATATAACAAAATAGCTAATTATTTCAATTAATTACTCTAACTACTCATAGAAATTTCGTACTTAGGAGTTTCGTTATAGAGGTATTTAGTGAAACTAAGGTTTTTTTTAAATCGGATATAGCGAACCCTCGGCTACAGCGAACTCTTAAGGGTTCGTTATAGCGAGGTTTGATTATTTGCAGCTGTTGTCGTAAAAAAAGCAATGAAATTAACAACCTGCATTTAAATTGTAAACAATCAATCTGTTACATTTTGTAGAATTATTTCACTTGCCTGAAAAAGCAGAAAGAACAGTGAAACGCTTACCGTCATTTTTCTATGAGAAATTATACCTGTAAGTATTTTCAGCGTAAGGAAAAGGCAAAGCTGCTTGTTTTCCTTCTGGGACTACCATGTTACATGAGAGCCATCTGAAACCAAGCAAAGAAAGATGTTAAACAAGTACTAAGATAAAATTAAAATTGAAACAACCCCTGACCCTGATTGTGGATCACATATTAGAACGATCGTCTCTGGTCATAAAGCATCTTAAATCTAAATATATTTAATTGTTTTCGAGGGGATATGGTAAGCAAGAAAAAGGAAAGAATCCTTACTAGTAAAATTTGCTAGTAGCAAAAGCAAAATAAAGAAGGAAAATTGAAAATTCTTATATTAAAATCAATTACAAGTATTTTAATTGTTAATAGATAAAAATGGCAACAGATTAACAATTTAAATTATTGAGTTTTCTTTCCTCGCTGGCCAACAATGACATCAGTTTCCAATCCTGGAAATTTAAGCCTATTATTTAAGCTTATTAAGCTTATTAAGCTTATTAAGCATATTAAGCATATTAAGCTTATTAAGCTTATTAAGCGTATTAAGCCTATTATTTAAGCCTATTAAGCCTATTATTTAAGCCTATTATTTAAGCCTATTATATTTAAGCCTATTATATTTAAGCCTATTATATTTAAGCCTATTATATTTAAGCCTATTATATTTAAGCCTATTATATTTAAGCCTATTATTTAAGCCTATTATTTAAGCCTATTATTTAAGCCTATTATATTTAAGCCTATTATATTTAAGCCTATTATATTTAAGCCTATTATTTAAGCCTATTATTTAAGCATATTATTTAAGCATATTATTTAAGCATATTATTTAAGCATATTATTTAAGCATATTATTTAAGCCTATTATTTAAGCCTATAGGAAAATTAAGCGTAAAATTCCAGTTCTATTTTGCATGAAAGTTCCAAACACATTGCATCACATGCAGATTTTTTTTTCTTTTCGAACAATTGCTTTAAATTTTCAAGTACGTTAACACTTCAAAAATTGTAAAAAAATACTTTAAAGATTTTTAATTAATATCTTTGTAAAAAATAAAGACGCTGCCTGGCTAAGAACACTCTCGATCACTTGGCCTTTCGAGCAAAAATTTCAAAATCGGACCACCCGTTTATGCGCTAGGGTATCACAGACAGATACACAGATCAACAAATACACAGACACGTCAAACTCCCTTGTTGCATCAGGGGTTAAAAAGTACGAAGTCTGACAGTCACTCAATGATTTCGTCAGAATGTGACACAGTGTTCCCAAGCACAAATCATTCCATGAACTAAATATACTGGAAACATCAAAAAATAAATAAATAAATAAATAATAATAATAAAGATAGACGTACATTAAAAATTTATTTGCAAATAACCAAGCAAAATACTGTGATCTCTTTGGTAAAACCTTCCACGCATTTACGCATGCGCCAGGTCTTCTCTGATTTTTCCAAAATAGGGGTGTTAGGTAAAATAACAATGAGGGGAAGAATAATAAAAAGCATTTTGAACCGTATCAAATAACGTGCAATGACGCTCATTTCAAATTCATTTTTTAGTTGAATATCTCAAAAGGATATAGCAAATGCAAGTTTTTAATTGATAGCCTTCGGAAAGTTCCCACTCACTACCCATCCCCCCCCCCTTTTTTAAGTGGAACTGTTCACGAGTGCTAGGCTTGGCTTTCACGGATAGACAGTACATTAAATACAGTGAGTAAACAATAAATGCTTAGGGAAAGAAAAAATAAATCCAAGATACGTGTATAATCTAATTCAAGGCTAATTTTGCTTTTCATCTCTCGGCAACATTGGTTTAGCAAAACTTACTTTGGGGGGGGGGGGAGCAGGGGCATCCCAATAGGAGGTCAGGGTGACCTCCCAAATAGTTCCAATTCTTCCGAGAATTCTCCTCTGGCATTGAAAACCCTCTCCACCCCAATTTTCGGAGGTCATTGTAACCTCCCAAAAAGTCCAAATTCTCTCAAGCAACAGAAAAGTGCTGCTCTTGCAATTTGACTCCGTGTAAAACCAATCCTGTTAATTCTTCAGACTTAATTTTTACACATTGCATTTTTAATAAATATTTTTTATTCAGTTGTTTTTGAAGTATATTTCACTTTGTGTGTGTGCGCTTTATAAGTGTTTTCCATTTCAAGTGCAACGTAAATGCGATATTTGAAAACAGGCCGTCGTTTCAAAGTTTTCCAGGAGGGGAGATTAAAGTATATGTATTTAATGCATATTTTATTTTAAAAAACGACAACGAAAACTACACCCATATGCATGTGAAAATTGATTGATTTCTCAAAACCAGGGGGGGGGGGGCATCTACTCTCTCCTGTCCCCTAATAAGACGGGCTGTTTGAAACGTTGTTAAGTTCCTTGAAATATAAAAACTAGAAAATAATTTAGGAAAAAGAAAACTTTTTTTTCAACCAAGTTCAATATAAAATGACGAAGTTAACTACCTTAAAGCAAGCTTGGCCACAGTGTTCGGCGCCTCCGTCTGCGATAAAATTATACTTTGAATGAGTATAAATTTCCTTATATAGTTATTAATCATGTTTCTTGACATTTTTTCTGCAACGTTTTCTTAGCAGTGACGTAAGCAGACAAATCATTTACGGGGGGGGGGGGGGCTGAGCTGAGACTTAAGAGAAAAAAGGACGGCGCACCACAAAAACTGTAGCTAAGAAAAGTAAATGTTTCAAATTTCTGATATCAAGGCTAATTTAAGATGACAAAATACGTCATTAAATTTTTATCATTATAATTGTTTTGGCCAAGAGGTAAAGTGTTTTGATCAATTTGAATGAAATGATAAATTAAATTTTGAGAAGTTCCCTTAATTAAGGTAGATGTTCCCCAACAAGTGCTTGCAATATTTCGGCAAATATGTGTTCTAATAACATTAATTTTACGATTAGTATTACTATTGCTCTTAAAGTTATGTTTCAATCACATGTATAGAACAGAATCAGATAAATGAAGAAGCATTAGGAACCATTATTTTGAAATTCAGACAAGGTGTGGCAGTGACCATTTTTTATTTTCCTCATTTTTTTATATGTCAAAGTAGGTCATGAGAAATGAACGTTCCAAAGTTTGCAGCCCCCCAAAAAATTTTGTTCGCTCGGTAAAAATTCGCACAAAGTTTGATGTTATGCAGCGCTTTTTTTGGTAAAACGACTGAAAGACGCATTTCAGTGCGCTGTTGTTTTTTACAGAAACGCCACCCCATGGTTATGTTTACATTTATTGATTGTACAATGTGTAGTTATGAGGACCCCATAGTTATTTGGGTTGGGGTGTGCTTCTTTCTTCAGTAAAGGGGCCGCAAAGTATGGTTTTTAGACCATTTTCGCTCGACTTTGAACTGCGTTATTTCCCCCCTAAAAGCAACCCCCCGAAATTTTTTTAACATATACTGAAAATTTATACTATGAAGAGAATATGTGGTACGAAAATTGTTTAATATCTCATTGCTTTAAAGAGAAAAAGACTTAGACATTTTTCAAAGTTTCAAAATTTGCGATTTTTTGATCGCATTTAACTCAAAACAGCAACTCTAGGAAAAAAAATCTTTTATGGATTATGGAACCTACAGATGTGTAGAATAACGTAAAAAAGAAAGTTGCGTGGGGTCTTGTCTCGTTTTCAAGAAATAATTTTTTTGTAGCTCATTTTAATGCTTTTTTCTCATAGTAAAATGTGTCCATCAAGTAGGTCAAATCTGCTGAAACTCTAAGTATATAGTAATGATATATTTAAATTTGTATAGGGAAAGAGAAAAAGGCTAAAAACACTTAATTTTGTCTAAATTTTTTTAATTTTTAGTTTTTTAATTGCAATTAACTCAAAAAACGTGAAATCCTGAGACTATTATTGAATGCACATATTACTAGCTTTGAAATATTGGAAAAAGTAAATTCGGTGAGGTATCTTCAGATGTATTCTAGTGGGAGGTCACAGTGACTTCCCGAAAAATTTCATAATCGAAAAATTTTGCTGACGATTCGGCAAATTTGGAAACTATCTGCAACATTGAGCTTTTCTATTTATTTATTTTTTACAGGTTATGATTATTTTTTTATATTATATGATACCTACATACACTGAAGTGACAAAAAGTCATGGGATAGCAATATGCAAATCTATTTAGTTATATTCAACTACAATTCCTTCAAAGTATGATATAAAATTGGTATGGGCCTTACACTACTTCCTTTTCGTGTACATTTCTTAGTAGATGCCTTAAGTGTAAATAGTGCTGAGGAGTAAGATAACAATTCAAACTTTATATCCCTAGTTTGCACGAACATGCAGAAAAATGTTTTCAATGATTAATCTCCAAATATCGCCGATTTTAACATCATTCAGTGAATTTATTCGCAAGATACCACAATAGCGCCAAATGTGAACCGAAAGAAAGTTTAGAAAATCCATTTGTCGCAATTCAAATATCGCAATGCCATGGATCATAACGCAGCTGGCGATATGTCGCCAATTGCGACAAAACATCGCGACCAGGCTGGCGATATCGCCAAGTGGTCGCGCAATTCATCTGCATGAAATCAACACTGATTACTCAAAAAAGGGGTAAACATCCCCGTAGAAATTCAATGTGAGACGTACAATGGAGTGCGCAAAACTGAGCAGGAGAAAATTAGGACTTTTGTGGCTATTCCAGCAGAAGACCGACACGAAGTGCCTTTACTGACAGAACGACATCGCTTGCAGCAGACTCTCGTGGGCACGTGAGCATATCGTTTGGTCCCTAGATGAAATGGAAAAGCCGTGGCCTGGTCCGATGAGTCACGATTTCAGCTGGTAAGAGCCGATGGTAGGGTTCGAGTGTGGCGACAGACGCCCACGAAGCCATGGCCCCAAACTGTCAGCAAGGCACTGTTCAAGCTGGTGTGAGCTCCGTAAATGGTGTCGGGCTGTTTTATTAAGTCATGGCATTGGACTTGGTCCTCTACGTGCGACTGGGCCGAACATCTGACCGTAGATCAAATGCTTATGTGCAGCTACCTGGAAAAGAACGAAACACATTCATGGACTTCATGTACCCAAACAACGATGGGATTTTTATGGATGACAATGCGCCATGTCACCGGGCCACAACTGTTCGCAATTGGTTTGAAGAAAATTCTGGACAATTCCAACGAATGATTTGGCCACCTAGATCGCCCGACATGAATCCCATTGAGCATTTATGGGACACCATCGAGAGGTCTGTTCGTGCCTAAAATCCTGCCCATCAACGCTTTTACAATTATGGACGTCTATCGAGACAGCATGGCTCAATATTCCTGCAGAAGACTTCCAACGACTTGTTGAGTCCATGCCACGTCGAGTTGTTGCACTTCGCCGGGCAAAAGGAGGGCCGACACGATATTAAGAGGTATCCCATGACTTTTGTCACTTCAGTGTATGTGTAAAATGACGAACAAAATAAAGCGGCCAGGGGTCTCTTCTAGTTTTACAGAAAAAAAAAATGTAGCAGATTTTAATGCGTTCTTCCGTAGTAAAATGTGTCCAGTATGTAGGTCAGATCTGCTAAAATTTAAAATACATGATGATAATTTATGTATGTGTGTATAGTAATTTTTGAGTGTATATTAATAGTGAAAAAGAATCACAGCACTTAATTGTGTCTAAATTTTTAGAACTTTTAGCTTCTTATTGCAATTATATTAAAAAACGATAAATCGTTACTGAGGGAATTATTGAATTTACATATTACTAGCTGGCAATGACTGGAAGTATTCGAGAAAGTAAATACTGTGAGGTATTTTTAGAGGCTCCCCAATGGGAAGTCAAAGGAGGTCACTGTGACCTCCAGAAAAATTTGATATTCGGGAAATTTTTATGAAGATTCGGCAACTTTAGAAACAATACTGCAACATAGAAATTTTCCAATTATTTATTTATTTTTTACATGTGGGCTTGATCGTATTTTATCATTTGGAAAAATTGGGAAATTCCTTTGGCAAATTAGGAACATCTTCTTGAGAAGTATAAGATACTCATGGGCACTGGAACTTAAATTTTACCAGAATACGATCAAGCACACGTGACAAAAATGTATCATTAAAAAATCTCAATGTTGCAATAGTTTCCAAATTTGCCGAATCGTCAGCAAAATTTTTCGATCATGAAATTTTTCGGGAAGTCACTGTGACCTCCCACTAGAATACATCTGAAGAGACCTCACCGAATTTACTTTTTCCAATATTTCAAAGCTAGTAATATGTGCATTCAATAATAGTCTCAGGATTTCACGTTTTTTGAGTTAATTGCAATTAAAAAACTAAAAATTAAAAAAAATTTAGACAAAATTAAGTGTTTTTAGTCTTTTTCTCTTTCCCTATACAAATTTAAATATATCATTACTATATACTTAGAGTTTCAGCAGATTTGACCTACTTGATGGACACATTTTACTATGAGAAAAAAGCATTAAAATGAGCTACAAAAAAAATTATTTTCTTGAAAACGAGACGAGACCCCACGCAACTTTCTTTTTTACGTTATTCTACACATCTGTAGGTTCCATAATCCATAAAAGCTTTTTTTCCCTAGAGTTGCTGTTTTGAGTTAAATGCGATCAAAAAACCGCAAATTTTGAAAATTTGAAAAATGTCAAAGTCTTTTTCTCTTTAAAGGAATTTTTGTACCACATATTCTTTTCATTGTATAAATTTACAGTACATGATAAAAAAATATCGGGAGGTTGTTTTTTGGGGAAAATAACGCAGTTCAAACTCAAGCGAAAATGGACTAAAAACCATACTTTGCGGCCCCTTAACTGAAGAAAGAAACACACCCCAACCCAAATAACTATGGGGTCCTCATAACTACACATTGTACAATCAATAAATGTAAACATAACCATGGGGTGGCGTTTCTGTAAAAAACTACAGCGCACTGAAATGCATCTTTCAGCCGTTTTGCCAAAAAAGCGCTGCATAACATCAAACTTTGGGAATTTTTACCGAGCGAACAAAATTTTTTTGGGGGCTGCAAACTTCAGAATGTTCATTTCTCATGACCTACTTTGACATATAAAAAAATTGAGGAAAATCAAAAATGGTCACTGCCAAATTCCATGTTTGTTCGATTTTCAAAATAAAGGCTCGTAACACAGACTTTGCGATAAAACATTAATTATACGATAGTCAAAGCGAACAACTTAAAACAAACATGTCAACAAATGGATGTACTTTTATTTCTTTGAAATTTTCGTATTAATTTTGCTTGAAAATTTCTCATGTCGCGATTCAGAAAGAGTATAAGTAATATGTATGGATATTCTTTTTGATATTCGGAGGGGCTGCAGCCTATCAGCCCAAATTACCCTGATTCTTAGTATACTGGTACAAGTGAGATTATAAATTCGCCTTAGAGGATGAATCAAAATTGGTTTCGTCTGATTATGGGCATTCTCTGTAAATCGTCATCTTGTCCCAGATTTGTCGTTTGTATAATTTTAATACTATTGCTCAGAAAACGAATTTATTAGTTTGGAAAGAGGGCCAATGAAAGTTGGTTTGTTGATAAATCATATAAGGTAAGTCCCCGCCTAGTATAACTAGGCAGGGGACTGTGCCAGGTGACTGTGTTTTTGCTCTTTGTTGCGTAATATCTGCAAAACTACTGAAACATAATTAGTTACGAGACTACCTATAAATTTAGGTACAAATCGTGGACATAACTAATATGTTTTATAATTAATTGACATTAATAAAATCACTTCCCAGAGGACTGTTTTCGCAAGGACCCTGATGCATACTTTCATCACAAACGTGGCTCTCAAACTAAGCAAAGTAGCTTTTCAACACCGTTCTCGGCGATTTCGGCAAATTCACACTGATTACTTTAAACTTCATGCCAAAAAGAATTTGCAAAAGTTATAGATTTTTCGTATTACAGCTTTGAATTTGTTGCAGGGGACTGTTTGAAAAAACTCCGGACAGAATTTACATGACAATTTTAAGTTTTAGAAATACGTAATTATACCTTATTTCATAAGAAAAATATAGCTTCATTATTCTATTTTTAGATATTAATTGCCAAATTTATGTAGCGTTAATAGGTTTTTTGAAATACTATCTTTAACAGTTAGACTATGGGATTGGGACAGCCAGGGGACTGTTTTTGGCGCTTAGATAATTTCTAGAAAAAAAATGAAATTGTTATCACGCCAAATACAATTGGGCCACAAAGTATTCATGCTTTACTTGTATTAAGAGCGATAATTACTTTATTACACTTTATTATTTTTAAAATATTCAGTCCGAACAGCCAATTACCAGTTTACAGAGAGTCGCCCATATACAAATTTGGGTTTGGAAAAGGACTAGTGTAAGATAAAGAAATAAGTGTCATGCTCTGATCAGGGGCATCTCAAACTAAAAATATTTTGGTGGGGGGGGGGGCTCAATATACCGAATTAAGCACCAAATTTTAAAGAATGATAAAATACGAGCTTTTACACATGCAAACATTTTTATAGCGCCCCCTCCCTCCTCCATTGATAGAATTTCTTAAGTTGGCCAGGGGGCACTGGGACATAAGGGACCCTGGACACTATAGCTACGATACTGGCATTGGCATCATCAAAAATATTTTAAACAAGATAAAGTAACATCGAAGTTGAAATATTCTCTTCAAATTTGTTGAACCAAAATTTTGGTAGGTCACATTTGGTACACCTACCGTGAACCCCAGGGGGGGGGGGTGCACTTTCGTAAGTTTGCCACGGGTTCCCCATACGTACGATACTCATATTGGTCCTCATTTAAAACATTTTTAAAAAGAAAAGCTGAAAATATCTAAATTCTCTTCAAATTTGCCAAATCCAAAATTTTTCGAAGAAACATTTTTGGGAGGTCACAGTGACCAACCGTGAACCCCAAATGGGACTACCGGAGGGGCACAATTTCATAAGTTCTCCACGGACGCTGTGGACACCATAGGTACGTTACTGATATTGGTCAAAGTTGAACATTCTTTTCAAATTTGCGGAATCAAAATTTTTCGAATAAGGAAATTGTTTGAGAGGTCATAGTGACCTACCATGAAGTCCCATTGGGACGGCCCAGAGGGGGGAGGTGTTGAAATTAAGTTCGTCGCGGGCGCTGGACCCCATGGCCTAGTTACTGACAGAGAAATTTTACCAAAAGAAAAAATATAAATATTGCAAAATTCTTCAAATTTGCCGAATCAAAATTTTTCGAATAAGAAAATTGTTTGCATCATTAAAAACATTTTAAGAAAAGAAAACGTCGAATTTTACGTCGATTAAAAATATCGAATATTCATCAAAACATCTGATATTTTTTTAAATATCATGGTATTTTCGAGCCCTGGTATTTAGACACAGCCTCAAATTTAACTATGAAAAAACAATATAATATTCAGAATCAAACTTACCCGTTTTCCTGTCTTTTCAAACTTCAGAGAGAATTAAATATCCATTCAAGGGTTTAATCCGAACTCGAATAATCAGATCACTATGTCAGTTCACTGCAGCGGAAGAAAAGTTTATTTCACAACTAAAAGGACGAACCAAAAATCAACAACAGCAACAAAAAAAAAAAAAAAAAAGCACACCCAACTTATGAAACATTCTCGTTTTACACAGAGCCACTTTTAAGTAATAACAGTTAAAAAATACTTTTTAAAAGTAAACGAGAGCTGCCTGCGAATTTAGCCATTTTCGCTGTCCAAGAACGACGCAAAACTAAATTAATCCAAGAACGAGAAGAGAAAATTCCCACACTCCTTCGCGGATCCTCAACCAATTAAATCCCATCATTGAGATTCCGAAGAAATCGTATGCAAATTAGTTCGCACAGAAAGCGAGAAACTGTTCCCGTGCTCTAAATGGCATGTTCGAATAGGGCAACCAGTTAAATCTGTTAGTTTGATGACGTCAGTGTATAGTGTGATGTAAGGCCCCTGTATAGCGGCTCCAACTAATATCATTTGCAAGTACAATTTTCAATTTTAGCAACTGCAAATCTTCCTATTCTCGGTTACGCCTGCTTAAATAGGCGTATCAAGTTCAGAAATTCTGCGTCGTCTCCATGGAAACCGTACGAACGAAACAGCTCCACACTTTTTTTTTATACACTGCTGTTGAGGCATTTCATTTATTTTATATTTAACGAATTACTAAAAAACAAATCTAGTGCTAAATACTTTGTTTTAGCAAGGCCTGCCATCATGAGTATCCGTTATATGAATACTTCAAAAAGTTCTCTATTAACGTTGATTGAATAATAGTTTACGCACAAAACAATTTTAATCGTTTGCATTTAACCATTGTTGCAAGAACTAAGTGGGGAAAAAGTCTACAACGCCATGACTATGACAACCATAAGGGGAAAAGTGCGGAGAGTGGGAAATTAATATTTCTTTTGCACGCCTCCTCTCGTTACAAAGGGTATGGCAAGGATTATCTTGTTTTTCCACGTTTTCTATGTCCTCTCAAGAACAAATGCAGTGTAACCTCGAAAACTCGACACACGGATAACTCGACTCTACCTCGGTAAGTCGACAGTTGCTTTTCCAATAGCTGGTTCAAAGCAGTGGTTGGAAAAGCTACATTTCTTTTGTAGCGAACTGCAACTACTTTGTTTTAAATGTAGTTAACTGCAACTACAACTACTTTTTTAAATGTAGCGACTACAAACTACTTTTAAATTGTAGTCGCTACTTCGCTACTTTTTCAAGAATAAATAAATAACAAGAAGTTCTGTCAAGAACTAAACGAGCCTACTTTCCCGTACATGGTTATCGGCATTCTAGCATCTGATCATTATTCTCTTAGTTGTCTGAGACTAAAAATTATGTCAAACATACCTTTTTAGCACTTAAAGTTGATTTCTAAAAGCAAACTATACCCCTCTCATCAGATGAAATAGACACATAAAAAGTAAATAAATGAATAAATAAAGTTTTGTCGCACCTTTTAAAGAATGTAACTGTTACAGTTCTTCCGTAGAAAAATTCCTCAATCGTTTTCAAAAAAAAAATAATAATATAAAAGTACAAAGTACAATCAAAACACATTTTATCAAAGAAAGAAAAAAAAAAGAAAAAAAACTCGTCCGTTGATAAAATGTTTCGAATTTCACTTTTAATCCGTTGCCAGTTGTTAAATATAAATAAAGAATAAAATGCTCTCGTGAATGAAAAATGTTTGTTACAAAAAAAATCGTCTGCCAAAAAAAATAATAATAATAATAATAATAAATAAAATAAAACAAATTAATAAATAAACAAAAAATCGTCTCAGTCATTTTTTTCTGAGCCTGCATTTCCGCCATGTTTGCGGAGTCGGAGTCGGAATCAGAGTCCTCACAGAAGATTATTCAGAAAAGTACTTTACAAACATTATTTATCAAAACCATTTTCTTACAAAGTTAGTTTGAAGGAAATCCGACTTTAAGTTCAGGATCAACATTCAACTGAAATTCCCTGTAGGCACTAAATGTAAAATTTTTTTTCTGAAGCATCGCGGACAGGGTTTGACGGTTCAAAGTTGAACGAAAAATGGTTCAAATCGAAAAATCAAATATGGGAATGAGCTGTACTCTCCAAGATCTTTCCAACAAAAAAAGTTTATTCCATTCGGATGGTTCACTCAGAAGTTATTAGGTGGGGAAAGGTTGCTTGAACGGTTCAATGTTGAACGAAAAATGTTCAAATTGAAAATTTAAATACGGTAATGAAGTATCCTTGCTGAGATCCTTCGAACAAAAAAAAAAGTTTATTTAAATCGGACTGTTCACTCAAAAGTTATTAGGGGTGACAGCTTGCTTGAGAAGTTCAATGTTGAACAAAAAATTGTTCAAATCGGAAATGTAAATACGGGAATGAAGTATCCTTCATAAGATCTTTCTAACAAAAAAAAGTTTGTCCAAATCGGAATGTTCATTCAAAAGTTATTATGGGGGGACAGACAGACCGACCGACCGACACACAAATTCCCTATCTCAATACCCTACTTTCAAATTTTTAATTTTTCGATATTCATTTTACCTTTTTATTTTTTTAACTTGGCGATATTTTTTGCGACTTGGCGATATTTTTTTAACTTGGCGATATTTTTTGGACTTGGCGATATTTTTTTAGATGCATTAAGCTACTTTTCATACTTTTTTCGTCTTTCTTTTATTTTTAATGGGAAAGTAGGCTAAAAAGCATACACCGTTTGAGGTTTGACCGAAAAAATTCGAAAAGTGGTTTACATAAATAAATCAACTCATTTGAATATGTAATAGAACTAGGAATTGTCTTTGAATTTATTTGTTTTCCTTTTTCTTTTTTTTGCTTAAATTTGTCTTTTTTAGATTTTTTTTACAATTTTTATGAATATTTGCCACAAGAAAGTATTCAAAAATTGAAAGAATTCAAAATTCAATTTTTTTTAAATTTCTTGCCAGGGAATATTTAGGAACATGAAAATTATTTGAAGGAAAATAAAAATTATGATGCTAAACAAACCAATGACATCAAGCAGGCAGAATGTATTTCGTCAAAATAATGCATCTAGGATCAGCTCATATTTTTGTGGTTTTTATTTCTCATTGCGTCCGCTGCTGTACTCGTGCAAGATTTGCACTAGTCAGAGTCAATTAAAACTTGTTTTTTTTTCTTCGTTCCCTTTTTCTTATATTTTTTTCCATTTAGTTATTTATTTTTTTAATTAAAAGTAGTTTCCAGAAATCGCTACAAATTACTATTTTTTTGTATCGCGCTACTCACTACTCTACTTTTGTTTTTAAAGTATTGCGCTGCACTACTAACTACTAAAAAATATAGCTACTACAGTAGTTTCGCTACTTGTTGCACGCTGCTTCCGAGCACTGGTTCAAAGTCAGCATCAATGAGTGCAATACCCTCAAACTTGACACACATTTACAGAAACCTCGACAAGTCGACACCCACTTGCTATTTTAGCCCACTTTAATGAATCCTTGTGGACTATGCCGCAGCAAAGAAAGTTCTTGCGATTTTTTCGTAACTGGCATCTTTGAGTTAATGGTGCTGCCATCTAGCGAGACTACTCTGCATCCCTTTCAGCTTCGATTCATAATTGCATAGCGAAAAATGCTTTGGAAACCATTACTGGCAAAAATGAATGGCAGTGTTTCTTTCAGACATTTTGCTCCGGGGGGGGGCACTTGGAGAATCCGGAGGGGTGGGATCATGGGGGTGACCTAAAATTGCATTTCGGGGACTTTTTTTTCGATAAATTTGCCCACCCCCCATTTGAGCCCTAAAGGTGCACCCCCCCCCCCCCACCTTTTCGATAATGACCTCCCATAAAATCAGAAGCTAGATCCGCTGTTGCCACGGGAATGGATGTGGACCACCTCTCTCCCCTCCGAAATAAATTGAAAACTACCTTGTCTTCTCTCAATAAAAACTTTAACAATTTGAAATACTAATTTGTAAATTCGCCTTAATAATTGGCTTAACCCTTCCCTAAATAACTCACCATGTACACCCTGAGGAGGGGCGATGTATGCTTTAAAAACTTGTTTGTTTTCCAGTGTTTCTGAGAATAATTTCCTTATTCAGTTCCCATAAAAGGGCGATAGATAGAAAACCCGAGTCCATTATGATATAATTCATAATGAAACAAGGCTGTCGTCTATCGTGAGGTCAAATAGACTTGGAAAGGGGTGGGGAGGTTGGTATGAGGTTTTGGTGACCCTCATTTTGTTAACACATAGTTGTATAGATCTTTGTTGGGAAACAGAGAGTGGATCCAGCTTCTAAAATTAGAAAACGATTATAACTAAAATAGATTAAGAGCACGCATAAGATGGATTATGTTTTAAAAACGAAAAAAGAGAAATAGAAATAAGATGAATCAAACCCTGGGCGTAAAAGGCTTTTCGCTCGCAAATTTTCGAAATTGAAGTCCTAAACGAATTTTTTTTACGAAATTTAACAGACGTTCAGGGGAATTTAGAGGCACTCTTCCAGGAAAATTTTCAAATTAAAGCCCTAAATGCAGGGACGTCATTTCGAAATTTTCCAGGGGGGGGGGGCAAAGGGTACATACACAATGTAAAATTCACCAAAAAGTGGCAAAAACCAAGCCCACTTATATGCCAATACATTGATTTCCCAAAGTCGGGGGGGGGGGGGGCAATTGACACCCCTCCCCCGACTGGCCTGGTGACGGGCCTGCTCAAAATGACAGGCCTGCCTAAATGCGCAAATATAGACGATCTTTGATGAAGTTATGTAAGAGATGCAGTTCAAAACCCTACCTTCGAAACTTAGGCTCTAAGTACACAATTGTAGGTTTGTCAAAATTTTCATGATATTTAAGAGTTTCTGAAATTGAAGACCTTGCTGGTCATCTCTGGTGACGTTAAAGAAATGGACAGGGTTTGGGCAGGGAATCTCAGGAAAATGAAATCGAAATTGAAGCTTGTGGTACGGGACCGTGGAAAAGTTTTTGAAATTGAAATCTTGAAAGTCAGTTTCGGTGTATTTTGATGTCATTAGAGAAAGGGATGGGTTTAGGATTTTCCTTCTCAAAATTTTCGAAATTTAAGTCCTGTAAACCCAACAGTAAACCAACTTTGGACGTTAAGGGAAGGGAACAGGTCCACAGACTCTCCTCCCAGAATTTTCCAAAATTGAAACACCAGAAAATGCATTTATAAGCCATGTTTGAGAAAAAATAGACGAGAACTGGGTTCGGATGATCCACCCCTCCCCTTTCCCATGATGTATGTTTTAAAATTTCGTTAATACTTTTATATTTATTTGTTAAATATTTACTTGCTTATTTTCTGATTATTTTTACTGTAATTAATTTATTCTTTGTATGTTAATGCAAACTGAGTTTTCCCCGGGGGGGGGGCAGTGCCCCCAGGAGAGATGCCTGAAAGAAACACTGATGAAGGGGATGAATGCTGTAGCGACACATGCGTTTTGGAAAGAATTATTTAACAGTAATTCTTTCGTAGAATGAATTTGCCTCCCAACCTTTTTACTTTCTTCTTTTATTTTTTTCATTTTAAGGTCTGAAAATAAAAAATCGTTTTGTGCGAAAAAATAGAATAGTGATGTGAACAGAATAAGTGATATGAATTGGCTGGATCACTTAGCGATACATAGCCAAGTTTTTGGTAGCCAAGGGTTTGCCGCCAAGTTGGCGATAAGTTTGGCGAAAAAATCATTACTTGAATTTACGTTCAATTTCGCGCTATTGGCGATATTTTACGAAAAATCCACTGAATGATGTTAAAATCAGCGATATTTAGAAAGTGAATCGTTGTAAAACGTTTTTTTTGCATTGTATCGTGGCAAACTAAGGGTGAAAATGTTTGAATTGGTATCTTGCTCAGTCTAAGCACTATTTTAACACTTAAGGCATCTACTAAGAAATTTACACGTAAAAGAAAGTAGTGTGGGGTCCATACCAGATTTCTTTTTTTTTTTTGCCGTTGAGGACCGAAGTCAAGTTGTTCAGATAGAAAAATGAATTATGACGGAGAAATATGGTCACACATACTTTTTAAATAAAAAGGATTTTCTGGAAATGACACTGAGTGAGGAGTGTGGCGGGGGGGGGGGACTGACAGTTAGTTTTTTTTATATAGTTTAGTGTTGACTTAATGTCTTTTAAAACGCAATATGTCAAACAATATATGTTGAAATCAAAGCCCCTATGTGTAGTTGACTCTTTCCCTGTCGCTGTACTATTGTCCCACATTAGTAGACATTAAAGTCCCACATTAGTAGACACTGGTAGAGCAAAATCTAATAAAGGGTCATTCTATGGAAAACGGTAATTTTGTCCCGAACGTTGATTGCTTCACCACGCACGCACACACACACACACACACTTCATTCAAAATAATAATTTAAAAGGGTAATCGTTATCTCTTTTTTTTTCTGGGTTTTTGACGTCATGAACTTTGACTAGCGTATAAAGTTTTCTTCGTCTGTTTCCAGTAGGTTTTTAATTTTGTATGATTCATTTTATGTTACACTTATTGGTATACATCTTAGCGTAATTTTGTGAAAACCGTGTGCTCTCCTAATTGTTTTGAGCAGTGTACATGCAATACACCGCCAGATCGGTAATTCCACCCATAAACTCAACTTCGGTCCTTATTATGAGCTAATCAATCTGGAATAGGAAGTAAACGAGCTGGGGGGGGGGGGTTGATATCGTCTTATAGAAGCTAAGAGTAACAAAAAAACTGGTAGTCTAATTTTACTTTAGTTTAGACGAAACTTCAGCTTCTGAATGGAGTAGCCAAGCTGCCGGTGTATTGCATGTAATCTTTCTTGATTGTTAATTGCCTTCAAGTGTTTAAATCGGTGAACAATCACATCATCAGAAATGATATAAATACAATCGCCCTTCCTTTTCCCGACTCTTTGTTAGATTACTGTGAATCTACCGTTTCTTTTTATTGAAACCTAAATGATTTTTAACGAAGCTAAAAAAAATATTGAATGACACTGAGGATTCAATGATTTATTGCATGACTTTTTAAAAAATTTGAGGCAATTTATTATTTATCTCCACTTCATTTTCCTCGAATCTACAAAAAAAAAAGGAAAGAAAGAAAAATAACACATTGAAAAAATTATAACTTTTTTAAGGTAAATATTTTATTCTGCATTGAAAGAAGTAAACAACAATTTTTAGACTTAAATTCTTTCTGGTAAGTATTAAATGCGTACGATTTGTTGTTCGTCATTGAAAAGGCTTATGACAACTTGAGAAAAGAAAAGATTTGAAAAGCATCACTTTTTAAAAGTTTAAACATATTTCAAACAAAATTATATACATTTAAAATCATCTACAATGCAAAATCAGTTGAAAATTGTAAGCATAAAAGGCCTTCTTATTTGTCATTACTCCTCCACTTCAATTTCAGACATATTTATCTATTTGGTAAAACGAAAAGATCCACTAAATCCACTGCTGCTGCTGCTTACATCTGTTGTATTCCTTTCTGTTAGACCAACAAATCTGTTTTGTGACTTCACTCCGTTTTCATTCTGAGATCTCTGACTTCTTGTTGCTGAACCAAACAATGCTCCGTGCTGCTGAAACTCATTCTGAGTTCCACCCTGATTTCTATTTCTCCTTCCAGGTCTTCTTTGATTACCGATTCTTCCTTCGTTACTGTCTTGAGTCCTGCTTCTTCCACCTGATGAACCAGGGACTCCTCCTTGTTGCCCAATACCAGTTCCAAATCCTCCTTGAGGTCTTCCTGATGCAAATCCACCCTGTTGGCTAACTCCGTTCCCTCCTTGAAGATTTCTTCCACCTGCAAATGTATAATAAGACCGTGAAGAGATGGCACTTGTCAATCAAATGAGAAAACGAGTCCATTCCTTAAAATAGGTAGAGAAAGAGGAAATTGACGTATGCCATGTTTTTGAGTTTAGCGACAATTAGGGGAAGTGACATTCTTTATAAAACATGAAATAATTCTTTGACTTTATGAGGCCGAAAAAGAGACAACATTTATTACTACCATGCTAAGCGCAAAAGTTGTAGCTGCAGTAGAGCTCAAACTGAGATATTACTCTTTAAAGTTTTGCGTCTCCATGTATTTGATCCAGATGAAACTTTTTCAGAATTTTTCAAAAAATATTTCCCGTTTTCAAATGACCATATAATTTTGTATTTAGGTAAAATACGTCACAAAGAGATACCTGGTGGCGATAACTCAACTTTGTTAACAAGTGCATCTACGACTTTTGTGCATAGCACGGTAGTATACCAAACCATTCTAAATTTATCGTCTGCAACATTTATTTTACGGCTTTATAATTAACTACAACATAAATTGCAGAAAAAATCTTAAGTGAGAAAATTTAATTTTTAATTTATCGTTTGCTGGTTGAAGTTGGTTGATGTTGATTGTTTTATGATTATTACGAAGAATATCGTACAAAAATTTCGGTGACTAACACTTAAAAGTTTTAGAATTAATTGATTTTTTTAATTGCTCCAAACATATTTTTGCCATGTTATTATTTATTATTGGAATGTAATTTGCAGCAGCGACTGCTTTTAGTTGGGAGGAAAAGTAAAAATGACAAGCTTAACGTTCTTTATTGCAACCCTACTCTCGCCAGTTTTAAATTCAATGAAATATCAGTCTTTGACCAATGGCTGTTCCAAGAAGTAAAACCAAGGCCCACCTACTTTCTTAGAATTTGACCTTTCCAATGAGATATCTGCCTCGACATCACAAAATTAAAATATTTTACATCTTTGGCTAATTTCTTAAATTGGGTGAAGTATTAAAACTAAGCTAGAACCAATACCACGTGTACGAATCCGTTCTTCAGTTTTCTTCTCCTCATCACCCCTTCACAAAAATGAACAATTCTAAAAAAAAGGAGGATTCAAGTGCCATCTCTTCATAGCTAGACTATACCTCGTTGCTGCTCCGAGCCACTTTGCAGTCCGTGTTGGTTGCTACCTCCGATTGGAGGCATAGGCTGTGGATTATTCTGATTTGATGTTCCATCATATCCTCCTGGTGAACTTCTATATCCACCTTGTTGATTATATGTACTTCTGTAGTCGAAATTGCTTCCTTCTTGGGCTGGACCTCCAACGCCAGTGGGTCTTCCTCCCTGTATGCCACCGTCAGTTGGGAGATATTGTTGACTGTTGCCTGTTCCACCAAGTGTTCCACGAGCATTCCCGTTCCCAAACCCGCTGTCATGTCCATTTTGGTATCCGTTTCCAAAGTCAAAATGACCTTGGAATCTTTGTCCATCCCATTCCTGTCCCCATGGGCGGGGTAGGGGTCCTCCAAAGCTGGGTGGAGGTCCTGGAGGAGGTGGGAGGTTCTGGCCATCAACTTCGGGAGGGTAACATAAGCAGGTAATGCCACTAATTACAAGGAAAATCTGTTTGAAAAAAATTCAGAAAAATCAAAATGATGCTCATGTTTTAGAATTTTCATGGCAATACAAATGGTTTAGCAATAATTTTCTTCTATTTAAAAGTTACCTCGACATAATACGAAGAGATAAATAAAGAAACTAGAATAAAATTAGTGAAAAAGGTAACACATTTTTTAATGGGACTTTCAGATTCTGCAAGTGAAGTTGCTTACTTGTAAACTTGTTCAAAACTATTCGCAAAAAAAAATTTATTGTTTAATCTTGGAGTGAATGCGGCGAAAAGAAAAAAAAAGTTGTTACAATTGTAACGCTACTATCTCCGTTGAATGAAATGTGCATATTACCCATTTGAGTAAAAAAAAAAAACATTGCTAAGAAAAAGATTGCTGAAATTACTGGTAAGTTTTTAAAAAGTACAGCCTTTCAAATGAAATTTATTTCAAAATTTCATCAATGAGAAGGAAATGAGAAGTTGAATAAAACAATTGCAAAATGTTTTCAAAAATTAAAAATTATCTAACATTAAATATTTCTGTGATTATTCTATTAGTTCAGTGTTTAAAAAAAAAGAGGTAGAACAAGAAGCAATTTTGCTTGTTTACATGTTTCTTCATTTTATTGTACTTTAATAGCTACGTGAGCCCTTTTAATTTCGTTGACTACTTTTCTTAATTCTGTTGCATACAGTGGATTTTCAATATTTCAGTATTTCAGTACACAGTGAACTCTCATTTATGCGCCGGCCCAAGGGACCAACAGAAAAAGGCGCATAAGTGAGAGAGACGCATAAGTGAACAATCCTATTTAAAGGACTAAAACGCAACATAGGCTCTAATGAGAGAATGATTAAGAATGTTTCTATAGAAAAGGGACATATTACTACGGTTTGACAATTACTGTAACGTAACTACAATGATGATGAGAAAACAAAATTTTACATACGTAATTACAAAATGCTCCATTTAAAACGATCCATAATAGATAATTGTCCCTCTCCGAATTCTAGTTCATGCAGAAAAATGCCTTCCGTGAGAAGTAAAGGTAATAGATTAAAGAAAAATGCTTATTTTTTTAGAGAAAGTAAGTTATATTTTTGATATTTTACTGAAAGTTCGGCGCATAAGTGAGATATTTATCTTTAGAGCGACGTATAAACGAATGATACTATCGTTATTTTTCTATGGAATGTGCTGGGACCATTCAAAATTGTCATATAAGTGAAAAAAGCGCTTAAATGAGGGGATGTATAAGTGAAAGTTCACTGCATATACAATACAGAAACTCTTTAACGCATTCTGGGTGTCACCCCTTCCCGGGTTGTTTTTTCACTTTTAGAAGAAAACATTTGAAACATTTAGGAGAAAGATATTCCAGTAATAGCAGGAGTGAAGTCGATAAAGACCTAAGTTACATTGATTCTTCTGAAAATACAGATGGTTAGTTATTCAACTATATTAGCGGCGAAGTAAAAGTTCGGTTTCCTTTAATATGGTTTTACATGATCTTTAAGCGCGATGTTTTTTATTTTAAGCACAAAAAAAATAATTAAATAAGTTACAATATTGGATAATATTTCATTAAAATTGTAAACACATTTGTGTAATGTGAACCGACGTAACCCGGGCATAGGGCACGTTGCTCCACTTTGCAAGGTTCTAATACAAAACTAATTTTAAAAATGTAAATAAATTGAACATTTCAATAAAAAAAGAAAAATATGTAATGATAAGAAATGTTCAATGAAACGTCAGGCAGAAAATCGATCTGTACGTTTAATTTTCTGTTGAGACAAAAAATGAAAATTGTAAAGCGGACCAAGATGCCCAACTCCCCTTACCAATTTTTTCATTTTTTGCAAGTAGCAGATCATTTATAAATAGTTATGGTATGATGTCATGGGGACTTGGTGGTACAGAAAAAAAATTCTGCCGCTTGTGGTTCAACCATCATAAGAATGTGATACCGTGAAAAAATGTATATGACAGCAATTTTTAGGTTAGAAATTCCCTTTCAATCAAAATACTGATAAATTCAATATTTTTTTAGTTTTTATACCCAAGTAGCACACTTCGTTTTTTAAAGGTTGTAAAATGGTTATTAACGTTGTAACTAGGGATGCACCGATTAATCGGCAGTACCGATTAATCGGCCATAATCGGTCACATTGCCGATTATTAATAATCGGTAAAATCGGGCCGATTAATCGGCAAAAAATATTTTTTAAATACTATTCTTCAAAGTATACCTTCACTAAGAAACTGAGATAAATAACTTTATTAACAATAATAATAATCCTCACAGTTGATATAAAGTTTTTAATAAATGAATTCTCCTACTTTTGAATGCATATACATAGACAATGTTGCAACATTTTTCATGTGGCGACAGTTTTCTATTTAGTACAGTGCTTTTAGATAACCTCTAATTTGCATAAGGAATAAAAGTCTTGAACTAAATTGCTACTAATTATTAAAAACATTAAATTAGAAGTACTCCTAAATTGGAGTGCACGCCGCAGACTCCCACTCCCCTTTTTTTTGAATTCTTATGTCCAATTAACATAACTAACAATGTGTTAATGTAATGTTATTGACAATAATATGAAAATTAGTTCTAAGAAGTTTGATAAAATATCGAAATTATTTTGTGAAAATTAGGAAAATGGGAAAAAAAATTCCATCGGAAATAAATTATATACTATTTCTAAACTCGGAATTGTATAAGAGAGAAAAAACAGTGATGGTAAAATTGATAGTATTAAAAACAATCATCCTTATCATTAATCGGCTCAGCCGATTAATCGGCCGATTAACAAAGACTGATTAATCGGTAATCGGTAATCGGCCAATTTGATTATCGGTGCATCCCTAGTTGTAACAACCGCTTAAAAACGTTTAAAGGTTATTTGTGCTACCTGCATAGGTTATCTAAGGATGCATATAGTTTATTGTAATAGTAGCATTTATTAGTTTAAAATACCTATATTTGAAAAAACTGATAACTCGAGTTCGCTTTGTATGCACTAATATATTTACGAAATATGTTGGCAAACATGCACTAAAAGTACCTAAAAGGTGCACAAATATTTTTTTTAATTACATACAGAAAAGTTGCTACATCAGAATAAAAAATGATTGGCTTTTCCTTTTTAAGCGGCAAATGTATTTTCAATTAGTTATTCACACAGAAAATTCTGAGCACATTAATTACTGTTTCTGCAATATTACATGCATTATACCGACAGCACGGTTTTGACATCCAGATTTAGCAGTTTTGTCCTTGTCATTTACTCATGAGTCTGGAAAAGTTAATAACCGCTCGGGAGGCAGATGAAAACTCTTTGAAGTCGAAAAGCTTTGCTTTAGCTCTAACTTAAGGGTGGTAATTTACTGCTTAAGTAGCAATGTGTTTAACAAGGTTTTCGTCAGTTTGACGTCTTTTTAAGTATACAGTCAGATTTAAAGCTAAAAATATCCTTTCAACTTCTGCACATGGGATTATTAATATTGAAATCTCAAATCAATAGGATTTTTGTGGAACGCTCGTTGACCCTCCTTCAGTCTCAAAACCCCTTTTCTTTTCTTAATGGCTCCCAGAATTGACAATATTCATTTCCACGAACAAATCAGTTGATCTGAAGATCAGTTACACTGTTAAAACTAAAGGTTGCACTAGGCACCCTTAACCCATTTATGCCAAGTAGCCAGAAAACGGGACGCTTGTTAGTTACTGCATTCAAAAACGTTTAATGGGTATAGCCTTTTACTCTAAAGCTGTTTTTCACAAGGTAAATAGTCCTTCTTCTTGAGAAAACCAGATAGAACCACTATTTGGACATCAGAGTTTATTTATTGACATCTGTTTTCAGACAAATCAGTTAAGCAACGATCCAGCATGGAAGTCCACAGAAAGTAAGGTTTTTTTTTTTTTTTTTTTGCAAAGCTATTTTTCATAAAACTAAACTAATTTGAAATTATTTGCTTAAAATTGATCACAGATGCCTTCTGTAATGTTACTTTGCAAAAGTAAAGTCGAGCAAAGTGGTATTTTGCTCACATATCTGCAAATTATCCCATGAACAGGACGTTGAATGATTTAATAAATACGGCAACGGCGAGCTATTTTAAACCTTAAATGTATGTAAACCATTCCAAGTCAGAGTTTTAAGCAGATAAAAATTTAAAAAACATGTTAAAAAAAACTTGGGCATAAATGGGTAGAGGGTGAAACGTTGTAGCACCAGCGGCAACCCCCTGAGGGGTGCCGCTTGACTCCTTGGCGCCCTTGAAAGTGCCATTTGGCTCCATGTGGCACTATGTGGGTCTTATGGCACCCTAAGGGGGTGCCGCTGACGCTCAAAGGTGCCTTGTGCAACCTTTAGTGTGGTAAACCGGTGTGTAGGTAATGTGCAAGTCGACCAACAGTTTAGGTAATGTGCAAGTCAACTGCTTTTGGGCCATTCCACGAACAGCGCCGCCATTTTGTCCCGCACATGACGCTCATATGTTTCATTAAAAGGTAATATTTTTTAAAGGCAATGGACAAAGTTTTTTTGCCTAAGAAATCCCACACCGATTTTTGTGATTTCCTAACCAACAAAATTTCTTTCATTACCCTTTAAAATCACTACTTTTTAATGAATGGACCCTATTCGTGTAACGTCATTGCGGGTATTGACCGAGCCTAGCAGACGAAATTCCGGTTCTCTGGCGTCTAATCAACACGCGTATCTTAGCAGCGTAAAAACTCTTATTTCTATTTTTTTAAAAAAAGTATTTTGGAAGTTTTTACTTATGAATGACAGAGCATAATGGAGACTCACTCATTTGGAGCGAAATATTCTCTTAATACGTGTATTTTACTGGTTTAAAGTCTGTTAACTCATCATAAGAAAATGGGTAAAAAGTCACATTGTTTTCCTTCCTTATCACTTTTTTCAAGATTTTCTAGCAATTCTAAACCAATATAGACCCTACACATGTTCATTATGTTTATAAATGCCAGTTATTATTAAATAAAACTAATTTATTTAGCACTACTAACAACACTGGAAACTGGAATAAAATACCCGCAAATGAAAAGTTATATGTACCGTTGCCAAACCGTGAATAGGGTCCATTACGTGAGCGTTACGTGCGAAACAAGATGGCGGCTTTTTCGTGAGATGGCCCTTTTGAGCTCTAGCGGTAGCATAACTAGGGAGGTTTGAGCCACTTTTTACAAAGACATTTTTCTGTTTTTTATAACCGTTGGAAAAGTTCCAAATTGACACTATTTGCTTCCTCATGATGCCTGGCTACTTTTTTGCATATTATTTTTTATTTAAATTATATATAAATTATTGTTATTATTATATATATTATATTTATTTATAAATTATATATAATTTATTGTTTTAATACTAATTTTTCAAAAATGTCCAAACCGAGACAAACCTCCTCACTTGAGGGAGCTTTGGATCGTTTGACTCTGTGGGTCAAACCCCATCATAAAGGAGATTTGACCCACAGAGATTAAAAGTAAAAAAAACTGATCCTGAAATAATTAGATGTCTAATCAGATACTATTACAAAGTACCGGCAATATTTGCGTCTGAAGAAATACCATAAATATTTAAACAAATTTAATTTCAGTCAGTAAAGTTTAGTTATTGTTAGAAATGGGAGGGTCAAATTTAATTTTCAATGCAGTTCTTTCAGTGCCTATACTGATCACTGAATGAGGAACCTTAATAACATCTATTTTAAATGGGTATTTCTGAACATCCTTAATTTGGTAAAATGTCTACCACATCTACCCTTTCCAGATATTTTTTTTTTTTTTATTTTCTTGCTATAAAATAAAAGTTAGAATACTTAAGTTACAATAAAAAAAAAAAAAGCAAGTAATTGAGAGAAGTAAAGATAGGTTAAGCATCTTAATAAATTTGTTAACAAATTATAAAGAGAATTTTCAGCTGAGATGACTTTGAGCTGGGAATCATGCATTAATAGATAGTGCTTCAAATAAATATTAAGTGAGGGATTGCAAGTTAAGAACGAAAAATGTCTTTGAATTAAAAATATTTCATTTTAAAACAAATTAAATGTTGTATACAGCTTACAAATTGTCACTCCATCAAAAAATACTAAATGAAGGAGATTTAGCCTGGGTCAAACCACCTTTTAAAAGCTATTTTCACAAAACACTTGAAAAACACATATATTATAAAAAGTGAAAGTAAGAACGAATTCTGCAGTGATCTAGTGTATTAATCTGAGTACACAAAAAGTTCAATTTAATTTTGTTTATGTTAATGAAGAACTAGTAGGTGACCCGTGCGGAATTCCGCACAAAAAAAAAAATTGTAAAATCTTGTACGTTTGCACAACATCGCCATCAACTGCCGTCGTTCTGACAACTTTTCAAAGAGATCAAAGACACGTTCACTTTTACAACTACTACAAAAGTGATACCCTATATTAAAATCAAATACCCAAGGCTACTACTAAACTAAATACTAACGTTATCGCAAAACTACCATAGTATTTTGAAACAATAAAAGTTACAATTAAGGTTTACCGAGCTAAGCCTTGGCTTGAAATGTCGCATTTAAAATTGATTTGAACAACAATGGTATAACGATTTTAACAGTTGAGCAAAAAATTTAACTTTTCAAACTTCAATCGCTTATAAGTCGCTTAAACGTGGATTTTCGAGATTCTCGTTACGCGGCGCTAGCGGAGAAACGTTCTAAAGAACGCATTTTTTTTAATCTTTCGAATGAAATCAAAATGGAGACGATACGACAATTATTTCGCTAGATAGAGTCAATTTTGTGCCCAAAAATTGAAGTTCGAATAAAAAACGAACCGACACTTTTTAGAGGGTGGGTCTAATTTTCGTCAATAGCCCGCGGGATAAGCTTCAAAATCATAAATTTTCTTGCAATTCGATAAAGAAATGAGCGAGTTTCGACCGGGTATAGGATTCGGCTTAGAGAAATAATATATGGAGATAGTACAGACGCGATGAACTTTCAGCAAGAAAAATTACTTTTTTGCATTAAAAAGACATCTCATACGATTGCTCCCTGATTCTACTTCAAAATGCATAAAAGTTAGAATTAACTTTTGATTCTACTTGATACCATGATAATATAGGATGCTCATCAGTTAAATGATTGTAAAATATGTAAAAAAGAGAGGGTGGGTCAAACCTTCCTAGTTTTCCCTACATTATTGAATTTAATTTTTTGAAAATCAACAATTTGCAATCTCGTTCATTTAGAAGCTGCATTTCAAGCACTACGGTTTTAACAAGGTCATTTTTTATCATTATCAATATAAAATAAATTTATTATTTTTTTTTTTTTTGTACT
>JAXGGA010014138.1:0-32997 GCA_038373865.1 Uloborus plumipes | reverse complement strand
GATATATTTATAATCTTAAATCAAACAAGCTTTACGAACAAACACGTTTCAGGAACGTGCAGTGCAAAAGCACATGGTCGTAATGAGCCTCTTTTATGCAATGGTTGTTGATTTTCTCCAGACGGACTCTCCCATGCATTGTCGTAGACTGAGCAAACAACAGCAACCACCAATTTCCACCCACATGATTCCGTCCTGCCTCACAAAAGAGACTCCGGCTTGAAATAAGACTTTCCCACTGTCTGGGCCAAATTCGGGACCACCTACGTAAAGAGACTTTAATGGGGTAGAGTAGACACGAAACAACGCCACATTCAGAAGCACGTGGCGCTGCTAATGGGCCTGCTGGATGTAATGCCACCCGCGTTTTCGAAACTTCAAAGGGACGCGGCGATGGAAAAAGGTTGGACTGAGGGAGAATTTGTGTAAATGTTTTTGGTTTTTTCTTTATTAACAGAACGGAAGAAGATAGGTTTGAGTAGAGACTATTTGCATTCATTTTAATATGAAAAAGACTTTTAGATCCTCGCTGCATTTTTTTTTTTTTTTTTTTTGATGGAATGGAAGTCACGTCTCCTGTGAAAGTTTATGGAACTCATGATATGTAGCTTAATGTCTGGTAATGTGAGGATGGGCAAGTCCAAATAACAAATCATGCAGCTTTATTTTCACATGCTGCAAAAAATGAACTGTTGTTTTTACTGTATAATTCTGGCAGCCGTGGTTCCAATTTAAAACTGTAAAATGCACAGGAATAAACTGTAGAACTAGAAATTTTACAGTTTCTTACTGTAAAGTTAAAATTTTTACAGTTTATTGTCGCAAAATTTAGCTGTATTATACTGTAAAAACAACAGTATAATACTGGTGCAGAGGTTCCAGTTTAAAACTAAAATTAGCAATTTAACAGTTTAATACTGCAAAAGTAGAAATTTTCTAGGTTAGTATAACACTTGTTACAGGGCCGTATTTAAGGGGTGGGTTTTTAGGGTTCGAACGCGTTCCGATTTTTTTTTTTTTTTAATATTACAAAAATGCAAGTTCTCATTGAAAAAAATGTTATTTCTCTTAAATTTAAATTTTCTTGTTTACTTTGAAACTGCATTTGAAAAATGAAATTATCAATATTGAATAAATGTACAAATTAAGGGTTTTTCTGCAGTATTTATTTTTGTCGTAATTATTGCAAACATAATTTCTTAACAATACGCCTTTCCCTTCGAATTTTTGAAACCATTGGAAAAAAAAACACCAAAATTCTTCCAATTAGTAAGTACCAAACCCAGATTTTTTTTCCTTCTTTTTCTTTTATTGAAAAGATAAATCTTTTTTTTTTTTTTTACATTTTTCATGAAGACCCTTTTAACATCTATTGTAATAAAAATCAACAGAATATAGAACATGAAATCAAATTTTATTGACTTTATAAATTTCACGAGAAATAGGTTTGGTAAAACCCTCCCTGAAGCAGGGTGTACTATTTAGTATATTAGTCCGAAACAGGGTGTACTATTAAATAATTTGTGTTAAAAATTTTATATATAATGAGTAACGAAACAAATGGCATTATAAAACGGGTGAAATAAAAATTTCGGATAAATCCTAGTTAAAGGTCCGGCGATAAATTATTAAATTTGGCAACCATTGGATTTATGGTTTCTAATTTAGATTTATGGTTTTCTGGCAACCATTTATTAATTCTGCCCACAGTCTAAAAAAAATCGCCAAACCCGGACACTAAAGTAGGAATTTACCAAAATTTCAATTGGCAGTAAAAGTCTTTTAGTACAGTGTGCTAATTATATAGTAAATATGAAGTACAAAACGGGAAGATAAAACATTGTACCTGAAACGTCAGCTCTTCAGAATTGTAATTACTCAACTGATAATAATGCAAACATTGTATTTCCCTTTGGGTGTTGAGATTTATTCATCGTTTTTTTTTAGTTATTTATTTATTCATTTTTTAGAAACTTGTAATAAAAATAGTAATAAGTAGAAAAATATGCGTATTAAGAAAATAAAGCAAGAAAAGTATTGAGTATCTACTTAAAAAAACTGAATATCTTTCTATCTTTCTTTCTTTCTATGTCGTGCTTCTTTCTCCTGAATGCCAATGAACTGAAAGTCGAACCAGATACCGATAGATTGGTAATTTTTCAGGCTTCATTGGCTTTAATTTATATAATTATACGATTTCAATTAACGAAGATATCAATTAATAAGTAACCAAATTTAAAGCGATTTGTCCTAAATGATTAAATATGAAATCCATTGTTACAAAACGTGGTTGCTATGAAACAGTAATAATAATGATAATGACAATTTTGAATAAAGACTAAACTAAATCAAACATGAAGCTCATTAGCGGACCACGTACGCAGTATGTCTTAAAATTTTGTGAACATTAAATTATATCCAATAATATAACATCAGTATGAGGTAAAAGTTAGGGGAGGGGAGACGTTATGCATCAACATGCCGCAGGAAGCTAATCTAGCTGCCCTGGCAGCTAGTAATTAATTAAAAAGTTAAAGCACGTGGAAAATAAAGTTCCAAATAAACTAATCAAAAAAGAAAACTGAATAAAAACAGGTTTTAGCTGAAACTGAAAGAAATACACAAAAAATAAATGAAATTAAAAAAGTAAACAGTTTAAAAATTATAGGACTAAACAAAAGCCATGGAAATATATTTATATATTATAAGTACACATGAAAGCAATCCAAAACAAAACCGCCAATAAATGAGAGTGAAACTAAAATTGAAAGCGCAAAACAGCAATGAAACACATTGGCATTTCAGCTTTTATTTTTTAGTGAAATAGAAATTGATGGCTGTTATCAACTCGTTAGAAAAGAATACATACGCCTATATAAGAGCAAACGTTGGTAACATTATCAAACATTTTATCTCAAAAGTATAAAGTCGTTCGGTTTCGAAATGCATTTTCCAGAATGGCTAGTCATCAGCAAATATTCCATTAACTTTTGAGTATAATTCCCTTCTTACATGATATTTGGTCTGGTTAAATAAAGATCGATTACGCACCGCTAATGCGTTTTTGCTCGAAACTGTTGTATTTCGATGAAAAATGGTGTCGGCTAGAAATTCCACCGTAACTGTAATCGAGGGAAGAAAAATTGAAAAATCACGCCATCATGTGTAATATGAAAAACAATGGCGGAACTATGTCGTCAATCTTGAAGTTTTTAGACGTTCGTGGTTGTTGCAGTTTTTTAAGGTTTTTGTGTGTGTGAGAGAGATGGTGTTTGAAAAATGATTAGCGTTTTCGAAGGTTTTTGAATCGATAAGTCAGTTGGAAATCGGTATTTTTGTGTTTTTCTAAACTGAAAAAAAGATGCGATGGGTCTTCTTATCTATTCCTGCGTGACACCATAAATTATGGTTTATGCGATGTGAAAAAAATGTGGTATTATTAAAGCGATAGCTATTTTTGATTAATATTTAAAAGGTTTTCTTTTGTAAATATTTTCAAAGAGACTTTTTTTTTGTTACTACTTATTCACTGTAAAAAATGAATTTACAGTATAATACAGCTAATTTTATAGTAATAAACTGTAAAAATATCTCATTTTACATGTTATTACCGTGCATTTTGGAGTTTGAAACTGGAACCTCTGCTACCAGTATTATACTGTTGTTTTTCCAGTATAATACAGCTGAATTTCACGTCTATGAACTGTCAAATTCTTAACTTTACAGTAAAATACTGTAATATGGCTAGTTTTACAGTTTATTACTGTTCATTTTAGAGTTTTAAATTGGAACCTCGGCTTCTAGTATTGTACTGTAAAAAAAAACTGTTCATTTTTTGCTGTGTTGTTATACATAGCCCAATAAATTGTTTTAAAATTCTATAGTTTTCATTGAATCCTTTTTACGGAACTTAAAATGGGTATACAAATTGTTCGTTGCCAATTATTGTGTCTTTACGAGAATCAATACACTTTCTTTTCTTAGTTAACAAACCGAGAAAATATTAACCCTCCTGTTATAGATTTTTTCATCCAAAACCCACAAAAAACCTTTTTTTATTAATCACTTTGAAAATATTTCCTTTCCCCCACCTTTTCACAGCAATGGCATTTTTGCGTTCTTTTTAAGTTTTATTTTACGTTCATGTGTTTCTGGGTTCGGCATATCAACCTCCCGCATTTAGAGAGGGCGATGCGTGCGTTGTGATGGAATGTGGTGGGGGAAATGTGACTGACGAATATGCCATTTTCAGTAGCAACAATGGAATAGTGCAGTACACATCGTCATGTGTTGTGGAGAAGCATATTCGAAATGAGGTTTTTTTATTACTGCTCAGAATATATTTCGCGTTAGATTCCATCTTAGCCGGCATGATCCTGTTCCAGAAAGAAAGAAAAAAATCGTATAGAATCAAATTTAAGAACCACAGGTACTGCACTGAAAATAAAAACCCCTGTCTGACCTCAGACCATTATAACGTTGAAACATATGATACAATTGAGAGTGTAAACCCAAGAATTTTGTAAACATTTGGCACATAAATATGCAGATAGCTAGAGATTTTGTTACAGGAGTGTGAAAAAAAATCCTGAAAATTGATCTTTACAATGTGAATTGTTTTTGGTTTTTTTTAGCAGAGCAGGATCAAGTCGGCCAAGTTTAAACAGAATGCGAAATTATTGTCGAATACTTATTAAAACAAAAACATTATGAATATACTAATACATAACACTTGACGATATTTTTACATTTAAATTTTCAAAACAATTATTTTAAATTTTGTATGTGTTGTAGCCAATGAGATTATTTTTATGTGGCGGTTCAAATGCAAAAAAAAAAAAGTTGGGATCACTCTGAAAAGTTTGAAGTTATAAAAATGTCGTTTAATTTTGATTATTTTACATTTGTTGTTCTTTCTTTACTGAAATCGCTAAAAATAGTTTTTAAAGTTTTAAATGTTTTAAAAGTTCATTAATATGCGTAAAATGTAATTTTCAATATTGTAAATAAAACTAGATATTTCAATTACTTGTACTCGTTTGCGGTCATAGTCTTTGATGAAAATGAATTTCTCTTCACACACTGTTTGTTTTTAAACATGCATCTCCATGAACTTTTATGAATATATAGATTCAAATATTGTCGTCCCCGCTTAATCGGGTAACGGATAAATAAATACCCCGCTTATACGAATAAAACATCCTGAAGCCGACGCCATAGATGCAATGTTAAAGATCCCCGGTTAATCCAATACCCCGTTTAATCGAATAATATTTCTTGGAATCGACAGTATTCGTTTAAGCGGGGCCAACAGTAATAATGAAAAAAATAATAATTAAATAATGATTCTCTATTATTTTTAGCATCTTAATTGTTTCAGTATATAGTTAAATACATAATAATATTACAGCATTATTATACTATAAGTCATTTCAACACATTCCCAGTAAAACAAGTTCATATAAATTATGCACTATAACTCTTACAAATTACCAAACAAGTATAATCTCAGTATTCGTCTATTTTTAAAAACACTCAGAAATAAAGTTGAAAATTATTTAACCATTTTTAATTATACTTTTTAATGTACATTGTCTTCTCTAAAGAGTTATTTTACTGCCTATTTGAATGTTAATAAATCGTCATTAGGGGAAGACCGCCTATATTGGACCTCTTAAGAACAGGAGGCCTGTGTCGCTCAATGTGAAGCAAAACAGAAATGCAAAATAGGGCATCGTGAGCTAAATTTAATCAGGAATCGCCCTAGGAGCTTATATTTTCTGAAAATATGAAAATTATTTTTTAAAAAATTATCTTATAAAAAGTTGCAAAAGTCCACTTTAGGAATATATGCGCCTAAATTGAACCATACGCTTCCTAAATTGAACCGTACGAAGAAATCATAGAATAATTTATATTTGAACTATACTGCTTTTTTTTCAGGGTTTGCAACAGAATTTCTTTTGCTTCAGCCTCACTTAGGCGGTGCTGATAAACTCGCCGATGGCATTTCATACACTTAATCATGTTTTACGCTTCATCTCTATGACAAATATTGCAATAACAATTGTTTTGTACAGTTTCTTGCTTCTTCTTGTGTGACTTTTTCTGCTCTATGCCTGTTTTATACGGCGTTGGAATGATTGCTGAGATAGCCTTCCTTTTTGTTACTTCTATTTTTTAGGCAAAGGTGATATGTGAGCCGGCTTTAAAAAATCATAATTAGAGTTGACAATCATGTTTTGATGAGAACTAACAGCCGATTCTCCAGAACTTGTACTTATTTCAATCGTAGCTAGTTCTTGTACATGGTGTACAACTTACACAGAACATGTAACCTGTTCAGTGTTCACTTTGAGTAGTTTTATCTGGACTACTTGCCTCTAATTCTCTTGCAGCCAAATCAATGCCATTAAACACCTGTCAATTAACAGGCTAAACTCCTGTTCTTTAGAATCAACTCACAGCTTTTGCCGTGGCCTTGATTGCGGTTTGGCCATAAGAGTTACCAAACAGTTCTCCTGTGCGATATTAGATAATGGATATTAGATGTTCTCGCATCCATGTATCACATGCTCGATTAAAATATGTAGACAGATACTGAATAAAGACTACATCTACGTGTATGATGTGCTTAAAGAGAAATTATTATTATATCGCTTTCGTTAGGCAAGTTTATTGCATCAATGTTCTTAATGTAAGTGCTGTGCCTATCCATTGATAGAAAGACATTATTTTTACATTGCTTGGATTAACAGTTTTTTCTGAAATGTTGTATCAATTGTGTGAATTATCGTTTGTGATCCTACCTTTTTTTAAACAAGCATATTGCTCACCAGGGAAGCTTTTACGATAAGTTCATACATGGAACGTAATCTTTTGGAAATAAGCATGGGGAGCTTGCAATTCTGTTGCACTCATGTAGCAAATAACCAGTGTATTTCTACTACGTTCACCACTCATTACTGCGCCAACCTGGTGTTTATCTCTATACGTCAATATATTTTGGGGCTTTTGTACAATGAAAAAACCAGCTTTATCTACATTGAACATTTTAGTAGAATATAAATTGTTTCCTTTTAAAATCGTTTTGAAATTATCGAAGAATTTCATAATTTTCTCTCGGTAAACCAGCATACATTTTATTTAAGTTAATAAATATGTTTCACAACCTAAAACTGCAGCTTAATGGATGAAGAGAAAAAAAAAACATGCATTTTAAGAAGATGCAGCTTCTACTTGATAAAAGTATGCTTGATAAAAAAGTTTAGGTGTTAAAGTATGCTTAAAATAATTTTAACTACGCTATTAAATAAGACGAGTCACTTATTTTATGTTACGATTAATAAAAAGTCTTATTGAAAATCATATCTTAAATTGGACCACCGGTCCAATATAGGAATTTTTTTTCGGTCCAATAAAGGAAAACACGCCATTTTTTATTCTTCAGCTTATTGCTCTGTCAAAAATTATCACAATCGGGCATATAAATACATTAATGTAATCCTTATTAAACGCAGTTTATAATACTGTAACAGCATTTTACCGAAATTCACAAGTTTTTGAGTTATCCTTCTAGAAACAAGTCCACAAAATAAGATTTCGCACGTTTTCAACACAAATCAAGCCGTAACTCACGCTAAACAGTTCGAAGACTGGTGAAACTTCATACACATTGATTTTATTCCTAAAACTTCATATTTTTACTGTTAAAATGTAGCACAGATCTCCGTTCTAGATTTTAAGCCCCAGGTCCAATCTAAGCAGTGGTCCAATATAGGCGGTCTTCCCCTATTATTACTAATACTAAAGCTATAATTATTGAATTTTAATAAACGAGCTGCTTCAAATTCTCAGCTTACTGAATAGTTTATTTATAACGTATTTTCCATTCATATTTTTCTGGAAAGTTATTTCAAATAATTTCTAAAAAAAAGACCACTTTCATAAACATAAATTCAATGTTCAGAAATATATTCCAAACAGTGGGAAAACACTGAAGCACCAAAAAACTTAAAATGATCTTTGGCACTGGATGTAATGCGGCTCTAAATAATAGATTACACCCCATAATGCTTATTTTTTCATCAAACCTCCTCTGTGACAAATGATATTTCATTTTGATAGCCATAGTTAAGCCACTCTTTTGAGATAACCAGAGAAAAATAACTCGAAACTATATTTTGAACAAAAGCATGAACACATCCTGAAGTAATGTTTTGTCCCTTCTGTTTCTTGTTTTTGGGAAGTTATTATTTCAACGCTCTTTTCCGTTTATTGAAAAAAAAAATGCTTTTTAGAGCGATGATTAGATAAAATAGTGTTATCTAGCTAGAATAGTTCTCGTTATTTATTGCTTTTACTTGGCGAAAAATGTCATTAACTTATGCCATGTGACTTTGATGTTATTCTTCTCTTTTGTGATGCTAACAGAATTGTTTTTAACGTTCATAAAAATGATTGAAATACATCTGCATTTTAGTCATTTCTTTACCTTTTTTTTTAACGAAATTAAACATATCTTACTTATGAACTTGTTTAAAAAAAATAATTAAGAAATAAAGTTATAAATTGAACATAAGTTTCATCACGTCTTTTGCATAAGTTACATAGTGCATTCCTGGATTTATTTCAACTACGAAGTTGACTTATTCGACATTTTGGTAACAAAAGTGTACAGTGTACACTTGCAAACACTAGTATGAAAACAAATATCGCTTAGAGGAAAACTGCACTGTAAAAAATTGATGTTGTTTTTACAATATAACATAACTAATTTTACAGCAATAAACTAAAAATTGCTAGTTTTATAGAAAAAACTGTAAAATTCATACTATTACACTAATAAAAAGCGCGAATTTTACAGTTTTAAACTGCAACTTCTGCTGTCAGTATTATACTGTTTTTTTACAGTATAATACAGCTAAATTTTACGTCAATAAACTGTGAAATTGCCAACTTTACAGTAAGAAACTGAAATTGCCAGTTTTACAGTTTATTACTGTGCATTTTACAGTATTAAATTGGAACCTCGGCGGCTAGTATTATATTGTAAAAACAACAGTTCATTTTTTGCATAACGCAATCTAAGCTAAATTTTTGAATTCGTTACTTTGTTTTTCTTATAATTATTTCCCGACATATTTTAGCTATGAAACTACTCATTATTGAAATGTTCAAATTGCGAAAATACGCACCTCAGCTTAGAATCTACATTTCATTTCTCCTATCGCGTTTTTAACCTTTTCAATGCTGGTGGGACAAAATATGTCCCGCATTTTCTATGACTCTAGTTACTTGGTGGATTATTTTTTAACCCAAAATTTAAAAAACCTCCGCAAATTTCTATAAAAAAACTTTTAAACATGCATCTAATTACACATTAATATCCAATGGATGTTGTTTTTTCTTTTGAAAAAAAAAAACCGTAGTTCACACTGCAAAAAATGGACTGTTGTTTTTACACTATAATACTGGCAGCCAAGGTTCCAATTTAAACAGTTAAATTTCACAGTTATAAACTTCAAAACTAAAAAGTTTACACTTTCTTACTGTAAAGCGAGAAATTTCGCAGTTTATTGCCTTAAAATTTAGCTGTGTTATACTGTAAAACCAACAGTATAATACTGGCACAGAGGTTCCAGTTTAAAACCGAAAAATGCACGGTGATAAACTGGAAAATTAGCAATTTTGCAATTTGTTACTGTGCATTTTTCAGTTTTAAACTGGAACTTTCCAGTTTAACACTGAAAAATGCACGGTAATAACTGTAAAATTAGCAATTTTGCAGTTTGTTACTGAAAAATTAGCAATTTTACAGTTTATTACTGTACAGTTAGCAATTACAGTTTATTACTACAAAATTAGCTGTATTATACTGTAAAAACCATTCATTTTCTACAGTGCAGGTAAGGTAATTTTTTCCAAATATTTCTTTCCTTCAAAAAGTTAACTACTTTATAAAGTTGAACATATTTCTCAAAAGCTCCTCCACACAAAACATGCGATCCCCATGCCAGCTATTTCAATCACATCTTCTCCATCGTCTCGATGTCTTGATCCTTTTCCTGCTCAAAAGCCGTAATGACCCCGTCGAAGAGCAGAACAACTTATCTTCCGATTCCGAATCTTCTGGATCTCTCATCTTTCCCTGGGAGGAGAGGATGAATAAACGGAATAAAAAGTTGGGGCGGTGTTCGGTGTCACTTCGCTCGCATCCATCCATCACTCATGCTCTACTTGGCAAAATATCCAACCCCAACTTTTGCCACCATTTTTTTTCTCCAACTTTCATTTACATGTTTATTGTGATCTTTTTACCTCCGGAGGCGTTCGGTCGCGTAGTTGGGGTGCGAAATGCTAAACTTTCACACGCGTCAACCATTTTGGTTTAATTGAGAGCTATTCCCAAGGAGCATCAACTCATCGGATTTTGCTCGCCCGATCATCGAACTCCTCGTAAATTGATCCCGCAACGCACGATGACATCGTTCCGATCAGTATCCGAGCACGGTTTTCGATGAGTTACTTTTCATCGGAAAGCGATATCCTTCCGATCAACTTTCCCGATGAAAATAAGCCGAGCATCCGAAATTGATCCTAAATTCATCGGCACGGGACTGCACTGCTCGTAAATTGCTTCAAATCTCATCGTATTTCGAGCAAAACTCATCGGATTTTGCTGCTCGGATTCTGTTTGGCCGATGAGACATATTGGAGCAATCCCCGATGAGAACTCATCGAATCCGATCATCGGCCGATGAGAATTTCATCGGGTTTCGATGAATGGCCGATCATCGGCCGATAAGATTATGCTACTGGGGTTACTTCTCAACATTAACGACAGATTTTGGTTTTGATTTGACAATCAGCTTTCTAACAGTAGGCTCTAAATTTGACGCCGAAAGTTTCGGTCACACTGAAGCTTTTCACTTTTTGGTTGTCTTCATGATTGACTTAAAGTTTAAATTTCCAAAAGTATTTTTAAAATACAATAACTTTTTTAAACAATTTTCTTCTGTATATTTTAGATTCTGTATATTTTACAGATTCTGTATATTTTACAGATTCTGTGTGTTTTACGGAGAGCACAGCACCAAATTTCGTCCCAGAGTCTCAATGTTCTTTTGGCGCAGTGATAAAAGTACTAGGAATACCATCACAAAGGACCCCGTCAGGGACACGTTTTCGTACACGCCTTATATTGGTGACCTGGCAACTCAGTAGATGGCGCTGACTAGAGACGCTGATACCCTGCATGGTGGAGGGGCAACGGCTGTTGGAAGTGTAACGCTGTCAGACTGCCAATCTGTAAAAGAGAGTCCCGGCAACGGAGGTCCAAAAAGAAAACATATAAAAATGTGCCTTTGCTCAAAAAAAAAAAAATATTGAAAAAAGAAACCTTCGCAATATCTCATGTTACATATTTCATACACACCTTCTATAAATAAAATAAAAACCTTCTTCCCTTTCTATGAACATTCCTAACAACGTACGGCATCAGCGTAAGCAGAAAATTCATGCACAATACTCTACTAAAATGCACAGTAATCAACTGTAAAATTAGGAATTTTACACTTTATTACCACAAAATTAGCTGTATTTATTATACTATAAAAACAACATATATTTTCGCTGGAAAAATGTATAATACAGCTAATTTTATGGTAATAAACTAAAATTCCTAATTTTACAGTTTATTACTGTGCATTTAACTGGAAATAAATGATTTATTTCCAGTTAAATGCACAGTAATAAATTCCCCCTTATATTAAACTGGATCCTCTGCAGCCAATATTATACTTTAAAAATTGCAGTTTTTTTTTACTGTATACATAATTTTATAGTATACTATATATAGTATATATATATATATATTATATATATATATATATATATATAGTATATATATATATATATATATATATATATATATATATATATATATATATATTTATATATATATATATATATATATATATATATATACTATATATATATATATATACACTGCGATGCAAAAGTTTAGACAAAATGCAAATATGTGAATAAAAAGAAAACTATTCAACGAAATGCTTTCAAATTTCTACTGCAGGTACACAATATGGTCCCAAATACGTGTCTGGAGTTCTTAAAACTATAACTGGAATCAAATTTTGGATATTACAAAAGACATTTTTTTACATTGTTGCAAAAGTTTAGACAATAGTCAGATTTTATGCAAATATCCCTTGAAATGTGATTGGTGGAGGAAATGCGGGACTTTATTATTCATTTATAAAGTGCAGAGATTGCTGAATAAATAATCAAAATCTCAAAAGCTCTGTAGTTCTCGTGTAAAGAAGATGAGAAAGTTTGGAAGCCGAAATTTGAAAATGAACCTACTTTATTAATTTTTTGTCTTTTAAATCGGCTCTAGTATGGTAGTACGTTGTTTTTTACTTTGTGGAGAGCAAATTCAGACATGCGTATCGATCAAAAAGTCCAAGAAAAATTATATTTCTTAAGGATGAAGGAATTGAAAAAACGGCTCGACTGACGATTTGCCACTTAATCCTACAAAACTTCAACTTGGGTCAAAAACAGCACGTGACAGCATAAGTAGATGAACAACTGAATCGGAATGCATAAAAAAAACAAAGAATTGTGCTTGAGCCTTTTCGGACAGAGTGTCCCAAATAAGCCAGATTTTATTGGTAAAAAGCAGCACAGCATATGATCATTGGATATTTCTCAAGTCGCGCGAAAAGAATTATAATCATCTAGGCCATCCCAATTTTAATAATTTTTATCAAAGAAAGTACCATTCATTTTTTAGTCACGATGATACATATGCTGCTTTTCACATTAAAATCTGGCTTATTTGGGACACTCTGTCCGAAAAGGCTCAGGCACAATTCTTTGTTTTTTTTATGCATTCCGATTCAGTTGTTCATCTACTTATGCTGTCACGTGCTGTTTTTGACCCAAGTTGAAGTTTTGTAGGATTAAGGGGCGAATCGTCAGTCTGAGCCGTTTTTTCAATTCCTTCATCCTTAAGAAATATAATTTTTCTTGGACTTTTTGATCGATACGCATGTCTGAATTTGCTCTCCACAAAGTAAAAAACAATGTACTACCATACTAGAGCCGATTTAAAAGACAAAAAATTAATAAAGTAGGTTCATTTTCAAATTTCGGCTTCCAAACTTTCTCATCTTCTTTACACGAGAACTAAAGAGCTTTTGAGATTTTGATTATTTATTCAGCAATCTCTGCACTTTATAAATGAATAATACAGTCCCGCATTTCCTCCACCAATCACATTTCAAGGGATATTTGCATAAAATCTGACTATTGTCTAAACTTTTGCAACAATGTAAAAAAATGTCTTTTGTAATATCCAAAATTTGATTCCAGTTATAGTTATAAGAACTCCAGACACGTATTTGGGACCATATTGTGTACACTGCAGTAGAAATTAGAAAACATTTCGTTGAATATGTTTTTCTTTTTTATTCACAATATTTGCATTTTTGTCTAAAACTTTTGCATCGCAGTGGTATATAATGTATATCAGTAGCGAGGCCTCAAGTCATCGAACGATTCGCCGATGACCTGAAGGCAAACCTCGTTTTGTACTGGAAGAATTAAAGTTTTTAAAATTTTATTTTCAGATTATTTTTTCGGATCATTTAATATTCCAAATAATTTTGTTTTAGTGGTGCCATCTGTTGAGTAAACGATTAGGCGTGACCTTCACTCATCGCTACAGATACCGCATCGGTTTTGTGTGTGCGCGCGCAACTTTTTTCGCTTGTCAGCCATTTCAGCCAATCAGATACTTTCACAGCTTCCCTTAGATGTAAAACAAGTCATCGGCGATGATCCGCGGAAATTTTATGTGCGAAGCATTTTGTTTTTACTGGCAACTCTCAGTTTTGGCGGATCGTGGGGGTTGGATGGGGAGGGGTAGAGATTTTTTTCTCCTGTTTCGTTCATTCTTTTTTTTTTTTTTTTTTCAATTCGGTGCGTCACATTTTTCAAAAAGAAAGGGGTTGCGGTTATCTTACGATGGCGCCAATATGAGCCCGACGGGTCGAAAACAATATTGTTTGCATCTACAGTAGTTTTGCATGGGGGAAAATACTGTTACCTTTTGTGTTTTGGAACTTTATCGAACTTTCAAAAACGAATATATGTGTGCGTGGTTTGGTTTTTTTACTCTCTCTTTTTAGTTTCAATTATAAATGTTTTTCATAAAAAGTAGTGCTCGTTGCCGTTCGAGCTTTGCATTTCAGCAAGCTTGAACTTTTCAAATTGAAAAAGAAGCATCTGTGAACCAAGATTTTTACAAGGTAAGTAAAATTTTTTGAAGACTTGATGAAATGTTCTGAAAGTATGAGGAGCTTACCCCTCCCTCCCCCTCACACACACATTCGTAAAAATCTGTAGCAATATATCATTTTTTTTAAACATATTGCAATATTGTTATTCTTCGGCAATGAAAAAAAGAATCAAATAATGGACATCGGAAACGACAGTTCAAAATTTTCGAAAACTGAGAAATTAGATTTCGGAAACGGCAGCCCAAAATTTTCAGAAATTTCTTATTACAAACACCCCTGAGCGAAACATATGGTCTGATATATTTTCTTAGGGACCTGAAAGTTAGCGATATCAGACTGATGCTGATAAGTCACAGCCTCGTACGCTGATGATATATATATTATACTATATATATACTATATATATATGATTTACTACATATATATTATGTATATTATTTTTGTTTATAAATAATCTTCTAGCGTAAAGGCATAGAAGCTAGTATATAAAGCAAACTTAAAAATAAGTCGACATTTAACGCATGGGTATCCGCTATCATGACACCAAATGACTGTTTTCTTCGATTCATTTCTTTTAAATATCATGCTTGAAAAATTTCATTTTTTTTTCAAAATATCGCATTATCTTCTCTTAATGCTTTTTCTAAAAACGAAAAAGGAAGAGAGAAAGAAAAATATAAATAACGCAGTGATGAAGCTGTTATCCAGATATCTCCTTTGTTCGAAAACATTACTCCAAAAATTGCAACCCACTTTTTTCGTTCCATTGGTCGCTCTATTTTTCTTCAAACGAGTCAATGAAACAGAAAAAAAAATCTGGAAATCTGTTTCTCGACAAAAGTTACGGAGCTACAAAAATCGTCTATAAAAGTGGCTCTTAAAAAGAAAATAAGCCATATCTTTATATCTTTGGCTTTTTTAAAGATTAGTTTCATATAGCAGATCCAGAGAGAAAAAAATGATGTATAAATCTTAAAACGCCGTAAGATCCGTAAAACTTTTTCGAGATGAGAAAAAATGAGAAATGTTTCTTGAGCTTTTTTCGTTGAATAATAAGAAAAAAAGATTTATGAAAAAAGGAAGAAAAAAATGCTTTTAAACATTTTTTTGCAATTGAGACTCCAATTTCATCTTCTAAATAAAATGTCTTTTCATCATTAGTCACATAATACTTATAAGAATTTCTTTCTATCCCAAATTTCCTCCTAAGTTTAATTTAGGATTGAATTTGTTCGATCAGTATTGCAACTAACAACATGGACGCACTTATGTCGCTTTTAATGGTATTTATTTCTATTCCTAACTTCACCACATTCGAATGTCAGTTTTTATTTGCTTTATCTCAAACACTGCAAAAAATGAATGTTGTTTTTCAGTATTAAGCAGCTAATTTTATAGAAACAAACTGTACAATTACTAGTTTTACAGTTTATTACCGTGTTTTTACAGTTTTAAACTGGAACCTCTGCTGCCAGTAATAAACTGTTGTTTTTACAGTATAAAACAGCTAATTTTGTGGTAATAAACTGTAAAATTCTGGTAACAAACTAAAATTGCTGCTTTACAGTTATAAACTAAAATTGCTAGTTTTACAGTTTATTACTGTGTATTTTACAGTTTTAAACTGGAACATCTGCTCCCAGAATATTACTGTTACCGTAGGATGGGGTAACACTTTTCAAAGTTTGACGCTGTTTCTTTTTTTTATTTTTTAAGTTAGGTCACTGAAAAAAATATTAATATGTAAAGCCTGTCTTTCTCTAACAAAATATAATAAGATAATAACTCTAGGAACAAGGGTATTTTATTAAAAAATATTTTTAACTGTCTCAATCTTACCCCACTAATTGGGTAAAATTGGGACAGTGTTTTATTTTCATTAGAAATAGCAAGAAACATGACTTTGTACCAATGGTACCCCACAATATTGTATAAGTGCATTATCTACCTAAGAAAAGACAAGGTATTATTGGTATACAAGAGTGTGTACCAATTGTATTTCAGATCGACTGTGTCTTGTTCTTTATTGCTAGTAAAGCCTCTTGTAAATTTTCTTCAGTGTAATTTCTGTAGGGCCGTGTGCAAAGAGCTCTTTTATAATTTCTAGGCATTTTATTGTCCAATGCAATGCTGAAAAAAAAACAACGATTGTAAAAAAAAAAACCCAGTATACAAACTTTTGGGCTGTCCTAAAAGTACCCCGTAAAGAGCTGAAAATTTAGTTTATAGATTATGTAAAACAAAATACTTTAATAACATTGTTAATTCTATATAAGATACTTAAGAAGATGTTTGGTATTGTGTATACGTACTTGAAAGTGATCTGAACTTCACAATTCTTGAGGCAGAAGAGAAAGTTTCAGCAAAACAAGAATTTTGGGAGAAACAATGGCAAGAAATAAAACTTGGATGTCACAACGTGGTAGTAAACTGGTTCTGAAAACTGCCGCCAGGTAGTGGCAGGGTACAGAACTGAACAAAGAATGCGTTTGCAGTTTGAACCTACGCAGTGTGTACCTCAGGGAATCCTGCAAAATGGAATTAACCCGTTGTCCCAATGTTACCCACCCAGTCCCAAAGTTACCCCATCCTACGGTATTTTTACAGTATAATACAGATAATTTTATGGTAATAAGCTATAAAAATGTGGTAATATACTGTGAAATTGCTGCTTTATGGTAATAAACTGTAAAAATGCTATTTTAAAAAAAAAAGCCAATGGAAAAGCCAATGGAAAAATCCATTGGCTTGGAAGCCAATGGATTTTCTAAACAAGAAATTAAGAGAGCTTTCCACCCCAAGACTGAAAGAAAGACGCCTAAAGAAGAACCGGTCAAGTCCATAGCCTACCTTCCCTACGTTGAGGACGTCACAGACCGAATTGAAAGACTTTTACGTCGACATAATATTAAGACGGTTTTTAAGCCCTCCAATAGAGTCAGCGACCTGCTGCGTTCAGTGAAAGATGCTAGAGACCCGTTGTCCGCCGCAGGAGTTTATAAGATCCCCTGTTCCTGTGGGTTAGTTTATATCGGGACGACAAAACGGAGTGTTAATACAAGAATCAAAGAGCATCAGAGAAATTGCCGGTTGGGTCAGACTGAAAAGTCGGCGATCGCGAAGCACACTTTCAGTAATGGAACACATGATATAAAATTCAAAGAGGCCAAAATAATTTCACGGACTTCAAATTTTTTCCCCAGATTGCATAGAGAGGCCATTGAAATTTTCAAACACCCAAATAATTTTAACAAGAAGGAGGAAGAAGTAAAAGTTAACAAGCTTTGGCATCCAGTCATCTGTCAATACCGAGCCGGAAGGTAGAGGGCGCAGCGTTTTCAATTTAAAATCTTGCAGCAGTTCGAAATTTCGCATCAGTCGCCAAATAAATCAACGACACCCACTGAAGATGATCGCCGCAGTTGCAATCGAAACGTATGGATCAAAGCCATCCAGACCACGGCACAACAGCCCGGAATCCGTTACTAGTATTTACTCCGGCCGTGAAAGCCTTCATTCTTACATTGGTACATAGATTGTTTGTTGTTTTGAAGACCTCAGTTGAAAATGGCACAGGAAATTAATGATATCTCGTTCACTTGAGTCTAGAATGAATGACGTTTTGGAGACGTTCGTCACCATCAGGGGCGGATACAAGGGAGGGGCGTTGGGGGGCGCTCGCCCCTCTTCACCGGTACTTTTAACACATCGGACTAAAAATTAAATAGTCCGATGTGGTAAAAGGGGGATAAAATTACCGGGCTGTTAAATTACCACCCCGGTAATTTAACAACATTGAAGCTCTGAAAACTCAATTTTATACGTGTTTTAATGAAGTTTGGGGAAGAAGCCTTGAGGCTCTCCCCCGGAAAGGTTTTAGAATTGAAATCCGAATCCTTTATAGCTTGTGATCAATATTTGTAAACCAGGATTCAAAGCAAAAAGTAGCAAAAATCCATCGCCCCTCCCTTGAAAAATTTCTTGATCCGCCCTTGGTCACCATTGACGTAATACTACGCAGTCCAACTCACTTCAATGTGGACATAATTTCTTCAACTAACCCTTCATTCCTGATGGAAATCTAAGAATTACAGTAATTGTATGCAGTTCCATTTGGATAAAACAATACTAATCAATGATTTGGCAGGACCATAAATACACTTCAACTTCAATGCTCCATTTAACACGTAAGCCTACATTCTGCAGAAAATACCACATTGCCAATCGGACTGCTGAACAACCAGCTAAAACAGTTCCGAAATTCTTCAAAGCACAACAACTAGTGTGATTTATTCATTAAACACAAGGCGTCACCATGACGAGGGAATTCACCTTCCGTATTGTTAATTAGTGGAGGGGAAATTTTATTAGCAAACCCCTTTCTGAATCATCCTGGGAGATTGAGGAACTCCCCCAAAGCCCCTTCCAGAAGATGTTCCATCCACCCTTTTCATAATCTCCGACACGTTTGTCTTTGGGCTTTAACCCTTTGAATACCAGACAGCTTCCGGTACGTTCAAAAGACACACGTTATTGCTTTCCACATAACCCCGGCTTGTGTGTTCCTGAATTGGACTATTTGGCAATTATGGTTACTTGCTTACGTTGATGGAAATTTTTGTTGCTTTTGCTCAAGCGGGGGAGCCATCTCATATAAAAATTAACAATGGGGGAAGACTTGAGATTGCAAAAATGAAATTGTGGTTTGCTGTATGCTTCTACAACTCATGAGAGCTTTGAAATGGCAAAGTTATATCTGTTGTACGCTGCAAAAAATTAAGTGTTGTTTTTACAGAATAATACCGGCAGCAGAAGTTCCAATTTAAAACTTTAAAATGCACAGTAATAAACTGTAAAACTAGCAATTTTACAGTTTTTTACTGTAAAGTAAGAAATTTTACAATTTATTGCCGTAAAATGTAGCTGCATTATGCTGTAAAAACAACAGTGTAATACTGGCAGCAGAGGTTTCAGTTTAAAACTGTAAATTGCACAGTAATGAACTGTAAAACTAGCAATTTTACAATTTATTACTGTAAAGTAAGAAATTTTACAGTTTATTGCCGTAAAATGTAGCTGCATTATACTGTAAAAACAGTATAATACCGGCAGCAGAGGTTCCAGTTTAGAACTGTAAACTGCACAGTAATAAACTGTAAAACTAGCAATTTTACAGTTTCTTACTGTAAAGTAAGAAATTTTACAGTTTATTGCCATAAAATGTAGCTGCATTATGCTGTAAAAAGAACAGTATAATACTGGCAGCAGAGGTTCCAGTTTAAAACTGTAAACTGCACAGTAATAAACTGTAAAACTAGCAATTTTACAGTTTCTTACTGTGAAAGTAGCAACTTTTACAGTTTATTACAATACAATTAGCTACATTATACTGTAAAAGCAACATTAATTTTTTGCAGTGTAGTATGTCAGCATGTGTAAACTGCCATAAAGTTATTTCTTGCCTTTTCAATGTATTTAACCCACTTTTAATACTAATAATTTTTCTGAAAATTTTTACGCTTTTTTTGAAATACGGCATATTTATCCTCTTCCTTTGGACGATTCTTTTGTTTTATGCTTTCAAAAAAGAAGTCTAAAGTTGACGTGTTTTTAATATATACAGGGTGTCCACTCCAATCGTGGACCAATAGCTAATTTCTAAACCGTTAGAGATAAGCATATAGTTTATTTAGGAAAAAATCTCCAAATTACGAAAGGAATTTTGGGTCTATTCAATGTTTTTCAAAAAATCAAATTTTGAAAGAGTTACGAAATTTAAATTTTTATACATCCCCCCAGTCCTATCAATCATATTTAGTAAAACATTCTTGACACTGTAACGTTTAAAACTAAAAAAAAATCACTGCTGTACGACAAAAATTGACCGAGTTATGACGTTTTGAAAAATCAATATTTTGAAGGATTTCGCATACGGTCCCTTAAGCGATCGCTCGATGACGTCATGAAATAATGTAAAATCTTGATTTTTCAAAACGTCATAACTCGGTCAATTTTTGTGGTAGAAGAGTGATTTTTTTTTAGTTTTAAACGTTACAGTGTCGAGAACGTTTTACTAAATATGATTGATAGGACTGGGGGGCTGTATAAAAATTTAAATTTCGTAACTCTTTCAAAATTTGATTTTTTGAAAAACATTGAATAGACCCAAAATTCCTTTCGTAATTTGGAGATTTTTTCCTAAATAAACTATATGCTTATCTTTAACGGTTTAGAAATTAGCTATTGGTCCACGATTGGAGTGGACACCCTGTATATAAAAAGAAAAAGTACTCTGCTATTTTCAGCGATTTTCCTCTTTTTGCACAGCAAAGTAAGCTCATTAGTTTTGCAGAATCCAATTACTTTATCTTAGAGCTGATTAATTTTATTTACTTTACCTAGATACCGTCAGTTTCTTAAAAAACGACTTAGCAACAGGATAAACCAGATTTTAAAAGAACGAACTTTTTAAAAATCTATTCTTATTAAACCTCGGACCATTAAGCAAATAGGGCTCAAAATGTCTTAGCCATTCTACAGCTCATAAAAATCAAGTAAAATAAAGTGGGGTTTGAAACTAATACCCATGACTTCTTTAAAGTGGTATGTTTAATTTAAAACAAATATACAGGGTGTCCACTCCAATCGTGGACCAATAGCTAATTTCTAAACCGTTAAAGATAAGCATATAGTTTATTTAGGAAAAAATCTCCAAATTACGAAAGGAATTTTGGGTCTATTCAATGTTTTTCAAAAAATCAAATTTTGAAAGAGTTACGAAATTTAAATTTTTATACATCCCCCCAGTCCTATCAATCATATTTAGTAAAACATTCTTGACACTGTAACGTTTAAAACTAAAAAAAAATCACTCTTCTACGACAAAAATTGACCGAGTTATGACGTTTTGAAAAATCAAGATTTTGAAGGATTTCGCATACGATCCCTTAAGCGATCTCTCGTTGACGTCATGAAATAATGCAAAATCTTGATTTTTCAAAACGTCATAACTCGGTCAATTTTTGTCGTAGAAGAGTGATTTTTTTTTAGTTTTAAACGTTACAGTGTCAAGAATGTTTTACTAAATATGATTGACAGGATTGGGGGGTTGTATAAAAATTTAAATTTCGTAACTCTTTCAAAATTTGATTTTTTGAAAAACATTGAATAGACCCAAAATTCTTTTCGTAATTTGGAGAATTTTTCCTAAATAAACTATATGCTTATCTCTAACGGTTTAGAAATTAGCTATTGGTCCACGATTGGAGTGGACACCCTGTATATATATATGGAAAAAAAATGTATCTCCTTTTGGAATATGTAAAAAAGCAGTCCAAAATTTTGTACTAAGAAATGACCAAAAAGAGACAACGTGTGAAAATACAAATAACAACATTTTACAAAGTTAAAAACTCAGCAAACAGCAGTTTCGAGACTATACAATACAAGACTCAACATCAGTGCAAAAGACAGAAGAATGCATCACCAATCCGAACCAACAGTCAAGTCTATTTAGAAAGCGAGACATTTCAGCGTTGCGTATCTGCCAAGCGTAGACATCGGGCAGTGTGCGGATTTACACGTTTGGAGACCCCCTACAGTTTATTTTTGACCAGCCCCTCCCCCCTCCCCTCACCAGTACGAAACAGAGTTATATAAAGTATTTTCATGCGCCTTTTTGAATTCCTTTTGTAACGGAAGGTTGTTGGGGAATTCGTCTCTCTATTTTTTATCAAAATTAAGTTCGGTGGTTCTTTCCAAAGATCGACACAATACTCAAAAAAGGATTTCTCATCGAATTTTTAACATTTTTAATCATGACTACTGTACACTATTTACAGATGAGTATGTACAAGAAGCTGATAATGTTGTTTCAAAGGGAGCGATTGAATCGCTTGCACAGAGCAGAGCTCGTGTGCTCGAAGGTTTCGAAGCTCAAGTTCTAAGAAGCCAAGTTCTTCTCCAAAATTATAACATATTTACGTATTCTAATAGCGCTTGCAGCGCTCTCTAGTGGAGATATAGGCGCAAAGGAGTAAAGAGTTAAGGTTATATCCCTCACTGAAAACCGACCAGGCTATCTAAAACGGAACAATTCTGTTCAAAACAAGCTGTATGGTCACCGTTACCTTAAGCATGAGGGAAAATATTTCAATGTGACGATTATCTGCATAATCGTCTGTCCCAATGATCAAATTTTCTAAAATAATCACATATTCTCTTATATCAAATAGGGGAGGCAACTGCTTTTGATTACGTAGATCCAGCTTCTGGTTAACGAAGGTGTAATTTTCGGAAATGTTCAAAGTGCAATTTTTGTGCAAAAATGGAGGGTTTTGGCAATTTTAATATAAGTCTCAAAAATGGGTTTTTTTTACTATATTTAATCAGTTAAGGGGGGTCATGATCCCCATGACCCTCCACCCTCTCTGGATCCGCGCCTGCATTGAACAGGAAAACACCGTAAACTAACTTTACAAACCGATTTTTCTGAATCATTGTTATCCTCAGCAAAATAGAAACATAACCTTCACCTCTCATTTCCCACCTACAATTTGCGTGTAGCCATCGCACAACACCCATTTCAGTGATTCAATAAAGGCTTTCATCTCAAGCTTCATTGAAGTGGGTAAAAATGGCTGTTTCAGGTGCATTTTGTTTCTTCAGCTTCAAACGCGTCGTGTACTTATCTGCCAAGAGTTAAAACGTAGAGTCAGCCCAACACCACCTGTCTTTAAAAATAACAATAACAATAAAACCCACTCGAGGAGGAAAAAGAGGAATATCAAAACTAGGGGAATCGTTCCAGACCACCCAACGCGTTCGTTCTTCCACCCCCTTTTAACTTCCGTTTATGCCTCTTAGTAGCGTTTTGAGTGCCAGCTCTTATTAAGGATGTCCTGCTGATTTTTTTTTTTTTTAACCTCGAGATTGTTTTTTTTTATTGCATTATTCAAAAGGGAAGGTTTCTTTTCACTTTTAATGCGTGGGGTTCCTTCCAGACTCATGGGGTTGGTAGGGTTAACTGGTTTTGTCTCTGCAGGAAACTGATTCGGTTTCTGAACTGTCTTTCACTAGACTCCAGAGAGGTTTGTTGTCACAGTGCCTTGATGGACACAGATAAATGGCATGAGGAAACATTGGGGCTTTTATTTTGCTTTATTTTGCTTAAGTAATTGAAGTGGCAGAAGTTGGAAAAGGAATTCAGTGTGAATGACTGTTATAGTGCATTTTGTTTGTCGTCATGTCACTGACCGTATCATAAATCATTTATTGATTGCAGCATTGGAAGCAGCTAAGCAGTGTCTAGGCTCGACATCGTTAACGTACTTAAAATTCTTTCATAATTTGTTTACAATAAAATATTTTTATTTAACTGTGCGTTATAACATATCATTCCATTTTAACCATAATCTACTAAGGCAAATATTCCAGTCTACACCATAAAGTTATTATATTGATTTTGTGGCAAAATTCAGTCAGGAAACCGAGTTTGAGTAGCATACATTGCTGCACAAGTTGAGGCAGGCAAATTCGTCTTCCGTTTTAACAAGCATCACTAGGGTGATGGTCCAACTTAGCTTAGGTATGAAAAATGCAGCTTCCGTTTAACAAACATCACTACGGTGAAGGTCCAACTTAGCTAATGTTGGACAAATGCAGCTTCCGTTTAACAAACATCACTACGGTGAAGGTCCAACTTAGCTTAGGTTGGACAAATGCAGCTTCCTTTTTAACAAACGTCACTACGGTGAAGGTCCAACTCAGCTTAGGTTGGACAAATGCAACTTCCGTTTTAACTAGCATCACTAGGATAAAAGTACAACTTAGGTTAGGAAAGACAAATGCGACTTCCGTTTTAACAAACATCACTAGGGTGAAGGTCCAACTTAGCTTAGGTTGGACAAATGCGGCTTCCGTCATGACAAGCATCACTATGATCGCAGTGTGACTTAGTCCAGACAAGAACGACTCCTAATGAGCATCACTAGGGCGAACGTCTGACTTAGCTCTAACAAGTGTGACTTGTATAAAATGTTAAATTAGCAGTTTTATTACAGTAAAATTAGCAGTTTTACAGTTTAGTACAGTAAAATTAAGAGTTTTACATTAAAATGTTAAATTAGCAATTTTATTATTGTAAAATTAGCAGTTTTACAGTTTGTACTGAAAAGTAGCAATTTTACACTTTATTACTGCAAAAGAAGAAATTTTTGCAATTTATTCCTATTAATTTAGTTGTATTATACTGTAAAAACAACATTCATTTTTACAGTGTATTATTACAAGTAAAGTACTAATATATATTTTGTTCTTGATGACACACGAAACCCGAGGAGGAAGGAAATAAAGGGAATTATCCAAATTTGAAACAAAATTAAGTTTCCTGTTACCCCAACTGACCCTACATCACCTTTAACAACAGTATGAGGGAATGACTCACAAATACAAATGTTTTTAAAAAGCTTTGAAGAGTCAAAAATATCGGTTAATTTAAACTGCTAAATTAAATCGTTTTATTTTTTATTTATTAATTTTTTTAACGGGAAATAATGACTAAAATGTTAACTTTTTGATACACTGTCGATGCTACAATCTGAATGAAATCTAATATTTTATGGGTCATTTACAACTGGTTTTATACACATTTCAGCCTGGATACTAAGCAAGCTTCAGCAGTAATTATGTCAATGTGGGCTGGGATTATTTAGCATAAAAGTTCGCAAGAGCTAAGCCCTTGCACTTCTTTTCAATTGTATGTTACTTTTGACATTTAAGGCGAAATTCGGACTATTTTATCGTAAAAATAAGTTGAGGTAACGAAAGAGCTCCTGCACTTATTTAAATAGAAATTAAGCCCTGAATGTAGGACCTTTTCGAAACAGCAAGAAATGTGTCACTCATTAAGGATAGAAACATTCTTCTTCTTTTTTTAGTCTTTTGTTGATTTCTAAAAACAAATACAGTGAATTCTCACTTATGCTCCTGACCTAAGGACCAACACAATAAGTGAGAGAGACGTATAAGTGAACACGCCTATTTAAAGGACTAAAACGCAACATAGGTTCTAATGAGAGAGTGAATAAGAATGTTTCTGTAGAAAAGGGACATATTACTACAGTTTGGCAATTACTGTAGCGTAACTATAATGATTAAGAGAAAACAAAAGTTTTAGCATACCTAATTACAAACTGTTCCCTTTAAAACGATGCAAAATAGATAATTGTCTCTCTCCGAACTTTAGTTCATGCGGAAAAATGCCTTCCGTGAGCAATAAAGGCGAAAGATTAAAGAGGAAAGTATAGAAAAATACTTATTTTTTAAAGAAAATAAATTATTTTTCATACATTTTAGGGAAAATTCGGCGCATAAGTGAAATATTTATCTTTAGAGCGACGCATAAACGAACGATATTACCATTATTTTGCTATGGAATGTGCTGGGACCATTAAAAATCGTCGTATAAGTGAAAAAGGCGCATAAATGAGGCGGCGTATAAGTGAGAGAACATTGTAATAAACAACAGATTTATAATAAAAACATTTGAAATTACAGGATCATTAACTTGATGTATGTTTTTCATATACTACTTGAATGTTATTTTAAAAAACTGTAACTATATAAACTATAAAAGTGTATAATTATTAACAGTATAATACTTTATTCAATCTCTCTCTCTCTGTCTGTGTATGTGTGTGTGGACATAATGCTGATTTAGTCGGATTTACATACTTTTAGTGTTTGCACCCATATAAACAAAACATTATTTTAAAGCGAAAACTGGTAGTACTCAGAGTTAAAACTTCAGTTAAACTGTCTCTAATTTAATTTTCCTGCTGAGATGCAAAAGTATATATTTCCGAAAAAATAAAAGCGACAGTTTAAAAGCTTTATTTAGAAAAAGAAGTTGAAAAACACTTTTAATTCACTTTAGCGAAAGATACTTTTCTCCGCCTATTAAGGTAGAAGAAAAAAACGACACCATCTGTTAATAAGGCATCTCTCCTGCCATACTCATTAAATTCCCTAATTAATGAATTCACTGCAAATCCCCATTATTTCTCCCACAAAATCCAAGGGAAAGGAGAAATTTCTAAATCATAAAAAATGCACAGGCGAATCAGTACTCCAAGATTTTTCTCTTCTTTTTTTCACTATGATTAATTCATCTCCGGTGGCAACACATAGGGAAGGGGAGCTCGTTTTACACTACCAGGTGGTTTTCTGATGGTGGGAGTACGCTTTAAGTAATGTTTTAGTTATTTATTTAGTTTTTTCCAGTTTAATTTGCTAAAGTTGTTTTTTTTTTACTTTGCTGAGTATTGCAGTGCTAATTGGATGGAATGGGGTGAATTAAGAGTAATTGTTTATTTCATACAGCAATGAACGCGCCCATTTTTCATTTTTAGTTGATATTAAAGCATGTAACTGCAAAAGATATTGACTTTAATGCGTTTAATGTATATTTAAAATGACAAATTATTATTGTTAAAAAGAAAATTAACACAGAATTTAAACAATAGCATTTCATGTTACAGTTTGATATGATTCACAAATCGCATAATGTCAAATACTAATTCGTCATAATAATTTCAGAAAAAATATATTTTGACATATTGATTAATCAATATAGAAATAACATTGAAATCATGTAATTTTTTGACAGTAAGACCTTAAACAATTCTTACGCACCATAGTTAAACTGAAAAAAAAAGAAAGAACAACGTAAATAAAACAAACTGCTAATAAAGCAACAAAAAGTTCAATTTACTGCATATACATGTGTTTTCGAATTACAAGCAACCGCTTAGTTCCCCATAAAGTGAAAACTATTTCTTTTTTTTCAGATGATCTTTCAATCATAAGTTCATGTCTTCTGTAATGAAAAGGGGGTGAAAATTTAGCTCCAAAACACGTGTATGCTAAATTTGAATTTTTTTCTTTTGCTTTATTTACGTTGTATTTTTTAATTCATCCACAATAGTTTCCCGTTGTTTGATACTGGTTTTCAAAAAAACATATTCAATTATTTGTGTGAGAATTTTTTACAAAAAAAAAAAGATTTTAAGACTAACTTGATGTTATCATACTTTAGATAAGGATTAAGTATGTTTAATGCAAGAAATTATGTTTTTTAAAACTAAATATGCAAAGTATTGTAGTGTATAAAATTATTTCAAAGGAACCAGAAAATAAAGCAGCTGAACAAACTTTGAAAGCTTAAAATCTTTATTTGACAAAATTGACCCCAATTAAAACGCTGTTCTTCAGTAATCGCTTTTACGTGAAATTTATTTCACAATAAAATTCTCCTGCGCAGTGAAGATTACACAAACTTAACCCATTTTCCAAGCACTGCTGTAAATTTTCAGAAAATCATCAAATGTTGAATATTTTCCCCAAAGATAAACATAATATTTTACAATTTTACGATGCAAAAGCTTACTTTTACAGTGCAATAAACTCTGCTTTCTGGACAAGTTATTCTTATATGATCTGAATTTAAACACATACTTGTGAGTTTTAATTAACGTTTGGCAAGCGCTGATTATATGGGCTACTGCTTTTCTTTCTCAGGAAAAATAATTATTAACAATATTTGTGTTATTGACGTAATAGGGTAGGTGCTCCAGTAGTCGGACATTTAAGAGATCTTTTGTTAATCTTGGCTAACCTAGAACTTTCAGCTATCAATACAGCAACAAAAACAAGATAAAACGTTAGAATGAACCTTTCTGATAGTGAATCACTTGTTTCAGGAATTTAAAAAAAAAATGTTAAAATCCAAGCTGTTGTCAACACTAGTAAATGCTCCAGTAGTCGGCCACAGAATCATCTAAGCTGAAAAAGAAGCAGAACCGCAATCTTGGATGACGGGCACACCATTCAAAATGAAATGACTCATTACTAATTCAAATAAGTACCCAAAACTTAACTGCCACTGGTTGATGATTGAGGATAGGTACATGAATGTGTGAATGCGTCATATATGGTTTTGAATTAAAAATGTACTATTTATGAGGAGTTTTATGTCATTGTATGGCCGACTGCTGGAGACTGGCCGACTACTGGAGCACTTACCCTACTCTATGTAAATGCAAATATTAAAAATCCCTTTTGAAAAAGTGTTAGGCACTCCAAACTGACCTATATGATTTGAGTACACTAAAAATAGATGTGGTTTTTACAGTATAATACACTTAATTTTATAGTAACAAAATGTAAAAATTACTAATGTACAGTAATAAACTGCAAAATTGCTCATTTTACACTAATAAACTGTAAAAATGCTGCTTTGCGGTAATAAACTGTAAAATTGCTAATTTTAGTTTATTACTGTGCATTTTACTGTTTTAAACTGGAACCTCTGCTGCTAGTAAGATACATTTGTTTTTTCAGTATAATACATCTAGTTTTGTGATAATAAACTGTAAAATTGTGCTTTGCAGTAACAAACTGTAAAATTGTTAATTTTACAGTTTATTGCTTTGCATTTTACAGTTTTAAACTGGAACCTCTGCTGCCAGTATTTATAAACAACACTTTATTTTTTGCAGTATAAACATATTATTGTATTTCCTGTTACATATAGTCAACTCTCAATAACTCGAAGTCCCAAGGGACCGGCTAAACATAATCGGTCGCTCGAGTTCCCTGAAACTTTTTTCATTTTTTTTCAAAAATAATTTCAGAAATAGTGTATATAATAGGTGAACTGTAACACTTGAGGTTTATATTCGACTTATCTACTTTTTTTTAATTGAACTTATCACTGTTTTTTCAAACAACTCAGAAGAATAAGCATGCAGCAATTGCGATTGCCGAGAAGTCATTTAAGAAAATGAAACTAAAAAGAGCACAAAATGAGTAGTGTGTAGTAGCGTAGACACAAATATACAACTCGAAATGCTTGGAGTTCTAAAATAAAACGTTCAAGAAGTACCCGAAATTTACTCGTTCGTTCTGGAATTAAATTCCTGAAACTTATCTCTGACTACGAAGAGCGAAATAAAAGACAAAACGAAGGGGCAAAAGTTAGAGGTTGAAGAGCAAAAGAATGGCGATAGGGGACAAAGAGGAAACAAGGAAGGAGAAAAAAAGGACAAAACGCCAACTGGTTGCTGTTGATAGAAAATGAAGAGAAATTGAGATCTATAAAATTCGGCTTTGGTCGCGAAATCGAACCGACACGAGAAGGAGAGGGACAACTAAACACCACAAGAAAAAAAAGAAAAGAGGAGCCATTTTTATTTTTCTCACAAACTGAAAGTGGCAGCACACGAACAAAGAAAATAGACCTGGATATACTGTAAGAAGAGAGGGGGTCTAAAGTAGCCCCCTGAGCGTCGTAAATCCGAAAGGGGCCTCTCTGTTTTCATCCGTGAGGAATTAGAAGCTTTGAGGTGAAGAAAGTTGGGAGCTTGAAAATATTTCATCCTTAATAGATTTTATAAACAAAGTCCATTTATTGGAAGATTGATTTTGATATCGTAGTAATATTTCATAGAAGTTAGATTAAAGTGGGAGCGTGGGGAACCCCTGTGGGCCAAAATAGATTTCTAAAGTAATAGGGTGTCACACTGATGAAAAATATGTATTCTTCAAAGATTGAAAGAGATGTTTCTGGAGCTTAAAAAATTCCGTACCATTTATTAACTTAAATGTGTAAACTTCTTTTTACAAATAACAAAAGCAAACTTCACGAAAACTTTGTCAATCAAATTTTAACCAAAGTTTCGATTTTAATTCCTGTTTCAATTTCAATTTTTAAAACTGTCTCAATAAGTTAATTTGTAATGCCTATACGTCGTATGGGCAATCTCAACAAGAGAGTTACGTCACAACTAAAGTGAACATGAGACATGTTTTGAATGGAATAGTCCTGTTTTCATATATTTTGTACCGTTGTCCCCATTGGTACTAAAATGTCCCGTTTTCTGTTGTGACAGATCGGAGCACTAGATGCCAGCTTCGACCAAAAGTTACTGGATAGAAAGCAGTTTCATGCCAGAAAATTATATCATGCGAAATTATTTACTACATTTTATGTTTGCCCTGATCTAATGCACTCATAGAAAGGACAATCGTGCTGCTAAAACAAGTCTTTCTCTACACCAAGTCAAATAAAAATTTGACACACGTGTTTTTTTTTCAAATTGATGTGACTCTTTAATTTAGAAAATAACGCACATCTGCAATAGCTGAATTCCCTGAAAACTAATAGATGCATCCATTTAAGCTTGTCAACTGGATGTTAGCATTTCAATCTCATCAGAGGTCTGACTAATAATGATAACAAAAGGTAGTAGAAAAGATGAGATCTATGCAGTCAACGTCTCAATAAGTAATTTAATCTAAAAAAACTGCCTTGTGTTTTCGTGTACATTACCCATGTAGGTTCAGGGTCTAGGCTAATCACCAGTATGAAAAATTCCCCAACGAACCTCAGATTACAAGCAAATATTTCTGAATCGGTAATACTTGCTCACGTCATTCTTCAAGCCCATTAACTGCCACTTCTGATCAGCCTTAATTCCCAAATGAGCAAGCTACATTTACCCAACATGGTCTGAACTGCCACCCCTGATTCCTATATTCTTATCAATCGATTATGGACGGCTCCCATATCTCATTTCCCGTAATTATTCAAGGTCGACTGCAAGCTGAGTAGTTTCCATGATTCTAATCACACTAGGCCTAATGAGTTCTAACATCGAATGTCCCTCTATTCAGCCGGCTCTTGTAGCACCATAATGGCTGCCCATCCTCAAAAACGAAAGCCATGCATCATCGTGTTGCATAATCACGTGACAGCTGATTGTTACGATATAATCACGTGATGACAGGGAAGTGTAATACTCGTCAGCTACTGGAGACCACGCATGCGTTACTTGCGTGCGCAATGGTCATTAGAGAAGGCGCTGTGATAACAAATGGTACCTTCTGTTGGTTGTATAGCAAGAGTGCATGTATTGTGCTTGTATTGTTTTATATATATATTTTTTTCATTAAAAACTCCGGCCATAAATACATAGAAAGCTTAACAACACCTAATTTTACAGAGGTTGTCAAAATCTAGGAAGTATGATTAATGTGAAAAACAACATTAATGGAGCCTTTTTTTTTAAGAAAATGCTGAACATAGCTAGTCTAAAGGTCACTGCTTCAATGAAATCATTCCATCAAACCGAGAAGTGCTGAAAGCATAATAAAAAGTCCTGAGTGAGCACACATAAAGCCATCAGACGCACCGGTTTTAGCTCGATGTATTAGTAGATCTACCTACTTGTCATAGATTTTTTGTCCGTCAACAACCTACTGGACTTGATCTGACTTCTTTCAGGTCTTTTAAGTAACAACAACAACAATAGATGAAAAAGTTTCTTTCTACAGTATATGGATCACATGTATTGAAAGAAGTGTAGCAGAATGATAATTTTTCTTTTGACAAAAGTAATAAGTGCCTTGATGATGGTCAAAACAGGTATTTCGACAATCCATCCATGCCTGCGTAAGCACAAGCGGAAGGGTCGAAGAAACTTCAGGAGTGAATAAAATGGAATCTAACAGAATTCCTATTGCACTCATAGGCAAACCGAAATTTGAGAGCAAAATTTATAATGATTACAGTATTTTTTTTCTTCGAAAATGAAACAAAGATGAGTTTATAAACAGGGCCTGATTACTGAATAGACCAACTAGGCCGTGGTCTAGTTCCCCCTCAATATAGGGGCCTCCAAATGAGGAAAATTGCTCTAGTCAAGAGCTGACATTGTTTTATCCAAAGCCTAAATTGTAAAGTCTAATTACAGGAGGTGCCAAAAAAGTATTTGGCCTAGGGCCCAGTAACATCTTAATCCGGCCATGTTTATAAATCTGAGGCCCTATCTTTGAATCGTTAGTACCAGGCCAAGTTAGGAGAAAGCATACTCTGCTAGGATGCCCAATGCCGAGGGCAATGTTAGACCCCCTCAAATCCTCCAAAGCTTCCCCACCACAGAAAAAAAATAATATACCCCCCAAAACAACTCCCCTGAAAATTTCAATGGACCAGTCTGCGTTATGATCTCTCGCCCCCCGCCCGCATCACATTTCCAAGCAATCGTGTTGTCTGCTCGAGTCAACATGAAGCGAAAGTTTCAACCTTTATGAAAGGATTGTTGTCCTTCACTAAGTGAGACATTTTTTCACTGATGCTGTTACTAATCAAACGCATCCTCCATATCCGTCAAATATTATAATTGGACCCATATATAGACGTATCTCGGCATTAGAAACGTAAATGGCGCCCATATTATCATTAAGAAATGAAATTTAATATTGTTGATGCTCTTACTAGCGACCTTTTTTTTAGCATGTTAAAAAAAAGATAGATGTGGCCAATATTAGGCAGTTTTCATCCCACGCTGCAGGTTATTGTGTTTGTTGTGAGCTAAAGGAATGACTCATATTTTTGATTAAAAATGCAGCAGAAGAAAAAAAAATTCCACTACACTGCAAAAAATGAAGTGTTGTTTTTACAGTATAAAACTGGACGATGTTCCAATTTAAAACTGTAAAATGCACAGTAATAAACTGTCAAACGAGCAATTTTACAATTTCTTACTGTAAAGTTAGAAATTTTACAGTTTATTGCCGTAAAATGTAGCTGCAAATATAAGATGAGCAA
>JAXGGA010014137.1:0-33001 GCA_038373865.1 Uloborus plumipes | reverse complement strand
ATCTGATTTTGTTGGACATTGCCGCTAGTAAATAATTAAATTGCGAAGATGTGTTCACAAAATAAAGAATAAAGACGAAATTAATTCTCATTTGTATATGAATTATATATAGGTTATTTTATAATTTATTTATGTAACTTGTTACATGTAATCAGAGGAGATTAACAAAAAAAAATTTAATTAAAAAAAATCGGTTCCTGGGAAAGTTTCTCAAACAAAGACCTGATTCTTAACCCTTCACTGCACGATTTTTATATTTTCATGAAAAAAGTCATATGTTACCTTTTAATAACTCTGAGTTCAGGAAAAATGAAGAAAAAAATTTCTTCAAAAGGTGCACCAAAAATGATGTTTTAATTCTTTGTTCTACATATGGCACAAAGCACATAGCATATGCTTTGTATACCGATAAGTGTAATAATCTACAATGTATTTTGTGCCATAAGTGGTACAAACAAATTTGCCACTATGTGTATTAAACATTTTTAGAACAAAGGAAATAATGACTAAACACACTTCTAACGGAAATGCAGACACTCTTTTTTTCAAAAGAAAGAACTGTAATACCTAGACTAGTGCAACTAACTAGTACATAAACATCACACTAAACTGTTATAGCAATGTTCCAGAAGGGGCGCAAAGCTCAGCTTAACTGCATTTAAAAAGTCATTGGCATATATGAGGGTTTATTTGGTTTGTGCCAGATCTGGCACACCGTGCAGTGAAGGGTTAAGGTAAACCATTCAAAAGTCTTACGTGTGTGACAGCTTTTAAAGAGCTTCGTTTAAACGTTTCTGCCGAATGGATGAAGATGTACGTCAGGTTACAGGTGTTATGTATCAAGTTAATTTATGATATGAGATAGTTTTATTTTAGTCCCCTAATTAGACCTTGGGGGGAAACTTTTCTATCTTTTGCCTTACGTGTGTGACCAAAAAAAAGTAACCTGCATATTTTGAGGGGTTAAAAACTTAAGAAACACTTTATTACAAAAAATATGAGATATAATCATACTAAAGGATCTACGTTCATGATATTTGACAGTTTTTCCAAAAAAAAAATTGATTATTAGATGAAAAAAATTCTCTGACATTTTTTCACTAATAATGCATTTTTTTTTAAATTTGTCTCAATGTTATTAAACAAGGCTAAAATATGAGAAAAGAAAAATTTTTATCTTAAAATTGATGCTGGAATCGAAAAGAGTAGATATTTTTTTGTCAAAAAATAAGGTTTGTTTTTGTATTATGGGGGGAAAAAATTTTGGTGTGTTAGGACCACTTTTCGTGGAATTGTCCTTTTTAAGTTTGCATGGAGTTTTCCTCCTCCACCTCCCACTACGGGTTTTGGAAAAGGCAGGTTCCAATTTCTTTCATTTTTACTAGGCCGGAAAAGTACGGGGGCCGGATAGTCGCGAGCCGTATTGAGGGGAGCCTGCGCAATAAGTGAAGAAAATATTTAAAAGAAAAAAGTGTCGTGCAACGTTACGTGTCAGGCCCATTATTTGGAATTTTCTCTGAAAGGGGGAGGATGTCAATGAAAATTTCATTCGAAAACAACAAAACAATGCTCACTTATATGTAAAAAGATTATTTTTTCAAAAGTGAAAGGGGGATGCCCCCCCCCCTACATATGTATATGAGTATAAAGCTGATAGAGTATAAAGAGCAGTGGTTCTCAACCTTTTCGGATCCATCGCCCCCCCCCTCTAAAGTTTGACTGACATTTATCGCATCGTCCGCCTTATTTCTTCCTTGAAAAAATAAATAAATAAATAAATAAAAAAATAGTTGGCGCATGTGAAACTTTTAATTTAAATTTGAAGTAAAATGCGTAGAATGAAGAATTTTGGTCGATCACTTTGAAACTACAATAAATAAATAAAAACACCTTTTTTACGTCCCCTCCCTTAGTACAAATTCATAATAATTTGAAAGGAAATACTTAACGGAAATCATTGTCGTTTGCCGTACTTTAAAAATTTAAAGAAAGTAATACAATAATAAATATAAAGTTAGAGGATCGCCCCAGAAATTTTTCAAAATTGAAAAACGTTACTTTAGTTGATCTTGTATTGTGTTAGGAGTGAGAGTTTTTCGGGGGGGGGGGGTCAACTTTGAATTCAAAAAAAAGTTTTTGGAATTTTCTGGTAGGAGTAGAGAGTTTGTCGGGGGGTGGGGTCAACTTTGAATTCAAATATAAGTTTTAGGAATTTTCTGGTAACTTTTGGGGGTTAATAATTAGGGAAGAAAGAAGGGGGAATTGGGATTTCCTTCCAAAGTTTTTTCAGAATTTGAAATCAATTTTAGACTATTTTTGGTGACGTAACGTAAGGGGTACCGGGTCTCTTCTGAAAATTTTCCGAAATTGAAGATTTAGAATCAGTTTTATGCTATTTTTACTGACGCCAAGGGAAGCAGTGCGGTTTGGAACCTCACTCCGGTAATTTTTGGACATTGCGATCAAAAAGATATATAAATAAATAAATAATCGCACGTATAAGGAGGGTATTTTGGGGTCTATTCAGGGAGGAAGAGGTTTTTTTTCCCTATTTTGGAAAGTTCCCAGAATTGAAATGTTTAAGATGGAATTTTAGATAATCTTCGTCGACAGTGCTCTCTTCCAGTGACATCCAGACTCTTATTCTCTTTTCGGCATTTGAAGCGTTAAAATCGTATTCTTAGGTTACTTTTGTTTGGTGACGACAAAGAGAAGGGGAGTTTACTATATATTTTTAGTGAAAAAAAAAGAAGGGGAAAAATGACTTACCTTTAAGGAGTGGGAGGTTAGCATTTCCTTTTTTTTACAAAGAGGGAAGGGAGGGGGAGTTTACAAAAGATTTAAAAAATGCTTGCATAATGCGTAATACCTGAACGGCTCCGTGTACCTTAAAGTAAAAGAAAACCCACTGCATAAAAATACCTCGCTATGAGATTGTTCCGTAGTAAACCTATTGCCCATCTTGATATCTCTTGTTAACATGTGATGACGAATGCGAGCAGCCTATGCTTCACTACATGTCATTTACGGGTGTTTCAGTGATAGAGCTGATAACACAACGTGTAATATTGTGAGGCATCAAGAATTACTATTTGCGAATGCAGTAGCGTCCCTAAGGGTTCCAGCACCCATAGTGAACTTAAGAAACTGCGCCCCTCCCTCATAGTCGCTTTGATTGGAAGTCACTGTGACCTCTCAAAACAATTCCTCATTCAGAAGTTTTTGATAAATTCGCAAATTTGAGGACAACATTGCGACTTTAAAAACATTTTTAATGAGAAAAAAGAATATCAATGCTGCCCAGTGAATGTTTCTTTTCTTGCTCAGTCGTTTGCTATTTGGCTTTAAAAAAAAAAATCTGTCGACTTAAGTGAAATCTAGCTAAATAACAATATTTTAGAATTGAAAATTTTAATTTAAGATAGTGTTAGATTAAATTTCTTTGAGTTAGCATAATAAATAATCAAGTGCATAACAATATTTACTTGATGAAAGTTACTGTAACACACTCCACTTTAACAATTAAGTGAAAAAAAAAACTATAAACGAAGCTCGCTTTTAAAGTTATTGCATTCGAATGCGTGTGTGTGGCAAAAATTTGATAAAGACAAAAGGAACATTTTCTTTCTATCTTACTAATATTTTCAGAACGTACAAGCGTGTACATTTTTTATTCATAGTTGATGCTGAGTTTTTTTAGCTGTAGTGAAATATCTATTAAACCATTTTGTGGATTTTTAAAAAAGCATTTCATTCTCAAAATTACGTTCCATCAAAAATGGCAGCATCTCCTGTGCGTGATTTTTTTTCAGTCATTATTTTAATCGCTACAATAATCGATATTAGTGCCATTGAACTTGTACGTGTGTTTTGAAGGCTTGTGGTATCTTAGAATAAAATTTTTTATAGAAGCTATAAAATATTTGTTGCACATAAGTCTTTCGATGTATCGTATTTTGTCCTTTTATACTTGGAAAATATTAATTCTTCTCAAAATGCAATGACTGTTTGCAGAAATAGGGTTGCTTAGCGTGTTCGTCATCATTGATAATAGTTTCATTTTAATCAGCCGGAGTGACCTTTTTAGATAAATTACAACATTACTCAACTAAGAGCTAATCTGATTATGCTTCGTGATTGAAGGTTTCGAAATAAAGTGAAAGGCTTATCGGGGGGGGGGGGCAGTAAAACACTTATCAGATTGAGGTGTTCTTGATGAACCTTGGTAATCCTCATATTTTGAATAACGACACTAGACTATACAAGATGGCTCTGTTGGAAACCTCATTCACTAGAAGTTGCTGTTATTTTTCATTTTAAAACTTTTTGTTGGATAAGTATGCTTGTATAGTAACACCAAAAAAAGAAAGAAAAAAAATCGTATTACTGTAAACAAGGCAGAGCCGCCAGAGAACCACAGCGGGTCCCTTGTCAGTTTGATCCCCCCCCCCCCCCACCATGAACCTTATAAGAATTATACTACTCCGAATCGGGCCCCTAGATTTCGACTATAGGCTGACTCGGCATCTCGTTGGCCCTGAAACAAGGATGCTACGAACTCAAATTTTTAAGAGAAGGAGAATTCTCAATTTACCGAATGGTGAAATCGCGTGTGCATTCATTCATTCATACATTTTTTGAGAAAAAACATAAAGCACTGCTATTCATTCCCCCTCCCCCAAGCAATGTTGCAATAATGTCCAAATTGCTGAATCTTCAGTTAAAATTTTGCCGAAGAGGAAAAAGTTTTCGAGAGTTAGATTCAAGGTCATAGCTCAAGTTACCTGAGGTGTACTATATATGTACTCCGTTCGTGGAAGAGATGCACCGAATTCAAACTAACAGGTTGCCAGAAGGATTGCCACTATGCCAATTTTGAGGATTTTCTCTGGAATACAAAAACGACATCCAGTAGGATTTGCGTTCGCCGTCTGATTGCCACCAATTTGTTCTTGTGCAATCCAAACACGTGATTGACGTAGCCAAATTTCGTAATTCTTATATTTATTGTAACGCAATGTGCTTTTATTTATTTATTTTTTTTTTTTTAATTTTGCTTTCACTTCCCTTAATTTTCCGACATTAAGCCTTAGTTTGTACAACATCGTTTCTAAAATAATCGGAAGAAAAATAACATTATGTCGTCTGTCCATGAAAGCTGCGCATAGCACTCGCGAACAGTTCCACTTAAAAAAGGGTAAATGGATTGTGGGTGATAACTTTCCGAAGTTTTCAATTTAAAACTTACATTTGCTATAGCCTTTTGTTTTGACATATTCAACAAAACTATGTATTTTGAATTAGCATCGTTCCACGTTGTTTGACACGGTTCAAAATGCTTTTTATTATTTTTCTCCTTATTGTTATTTTACCTATCACCCCTACTTTGGTAAGATCAGAGCAGACCTGACGCATGCGAGAATGCGCGGAAGGTTTCACCTAAAAATATCAGACAGTAAGTAGTACGTGCGATTGTTGCCCACATTTTATTCTGTTGACAAAATTTAATTGTTCAAATTTATGGTCAGTAGAAAATTTTGTTTGACTGCGAAGATGATACTTTAGCAATTAAATAGGATGAAAACGTGTATCCTACATTTTACTGACACAATATTGGTTATAAAAAGTAATTGAAAGCCAGCAATAAAAATTTTGAAAATGGTTATCAGAATTTCATTTCTCGAGATTTCGAATGCATCACAAACAGTTCTACAACTCCAATTCCTCTTGCTAGCAAGTTAATATATGACTGGCTCTATTTGCCATTGAAATTTGGATGACGAATTTTTGGCTTTACCCACATCAGTATTTTTTCACCCTCTGTATTTGCTATTTCAATTTCAATATTAACTATTGAACGAAAGATCTCCGTTTCTACTCTCCCCCCTCAAAAAAAAAAAAAGTTTTGCTCCGACACCTTCATTCTCTTGTTGCAAGCAAGTGGTGCGGATCTATGACCTTTAAAATTGCTGAGTTTGTATACATACAAGAAAGACGCAGCGGAAAATAGAGTGGAGGGGCAGGTGTCGGGAAATCCGAAGAAAAAATATCCGCCTGAACCAGTTTACCTGCCGAATCCCTGAACTTCAATCTCACCGTCAACTGCTGCCACCCTAGTAGAGTAAACTTGACCCCATTAATTGGCTATTCTTTCTGGGAGTCACGTGCATGTGCTACATTCTTAAATGAGAATCTCCGCTGACTCTTGTTGTGTTTAGGACCTAATTTCTGTAAAAAGCTATCTCTTAAATGCTGCCAACTTCGCTGGCAGACTTTGAAATGGAGCCAATTTGCTTTTTGTAACCTGGCATTGTGAGGAGAAGACCTTTTGTATTTGAGAAGTACGACGAACTTGGAGGTTTTGTTTGTAACTTTTCAAAACAGTGTAGTTCAGGTATTTTGCAGAAAACGTATTTCTAACGTTTTTAAAAAACAAAAAAGGAAAAAGAATGAAAGATAAAAGAACCTGTTCGGTTTGCTTTTACATACGGCTAAAAAGAACATCCACGAGCAAGAAAAACGCATCTTGCCGGTTACTGCTCGCAAAACAACCCATTTTGACTTCATTTTCACTGACCGTAGTTATAGAACATCTCAAACTCAAAAAGAACTTTGACAGATGTTTGTATGAATGAAAGAATTACGGAAATTGTAAATTCCTCATACCCGATTCGTCATCTTAGTCTCCTTTACCCTAATCCTAAATTGTGTTAAAAAAAACAAAAATTAACTCACTGCAGCATCTATTATTTTTTAAATATACTTTCTGCAATCAGCACAAAGACGATAGGTAAAATCGTGAAAGCCCATCAGTTCTCCAACTCTGGTATTTTCCAGTCCCAGGACAAAATAAAATGTTTCTGTACAAGTTGAAAAAACATTCTAATCTTTTAAAATTATATTAAAGGGCACAGCATATTGTGATTCATTGTAATAAATGTAGTTCATATGTACGATATTTTTTATTTGAGTACTTGTTTTCATATGTGTATCGCATTGATACCAAAATGCAAAAATTATAAAACCCCTTTCTAATTCAGCTGCAATAACTTTTTTTTCGTGAGCGAAAAAAAAAATGCGCATATTTTATTTTAGGTTAATGCATATTTAGGAACTTTTGGTGTACTTCTCTATGTATATTTTCAGTGCATATACTATAATCCGAGCTCTATATCGAACATGACCGTAAATCTCTCTTCACTGCAGAAAGAGTCTTTAGGCGAAAAAGCAAAGTTTACAGGAAAGTAAGGCGTAGAAATGCAAATTTGAAAATGGTAGAAATAAATATAAATTACGTAATGAATTGCGTCACAGAACTAACAGCATTGATAAGATAATCAATCAGAATAACTGTGTGGGGGAGGCAGGTAAAGACTTGACCGCCCCCAAATGAAATAGCACTGATTAAGAAGTTATTGTTTGTTTCGGAATAAAATGAATACTGAATGCGACGCGGTGTATGCTACCAGCTAATTTGGAACAATCACATTTACTTTATGATTTCGACTGTAATCGATTGCGATATTGCCAATTTTACTGTAATTGCTTCACTTTACAGATAACGACTGCTCTTGTATGAAAAGCATTATTGGTGTTGGCTGTTGAGGTTACATTTCAAAGTTATTATTTGATATGTGTTAGGGGATTCGGAAATTAATGTCGTTTTTTTTTTTTTTTCCAAACTAATCAATTGATAATAGTTTAAACTGACGATGTAATTATCCTCGTCATCAAGGGCCTTTTTCTATCTAGTAGTAAATTTTAACTCCCAGATAGTTTTTTTTTTTTAATTTATTTTAGAGCAAAATATCTTGAAATGGCATTTTGGATACCAGCAAAATTTTCACGTTTTTGTGCAACAAAGTATTTTAGCTACTGGAAGAAAGGGAAATTCTAATCCTTCATCCATAACGCTCATCTGATATTGCACCATCTGATTTTCCTTTATTTGGATCTATATGAAAGTAAAACTTGTATTCAAGATGCCATTTCAAGATATTTTTATTACAAATTTTTTTTTTTTTTTTCAAAAATCTATCCGGGGTTTAAATTTTACTACTAGATAGCAAACCCCCCTTGAGCCTTGATTAGGAGGACAATTACATCTGATTTAAAATACACTTTTAACAATTGATTTGTTTTTAAAAAAAATGACATTTCTTTCTGGCCCCCCTAATACTATTACCGCTTTATTGAATCAAAACTGTTCGAAGTAAAAGTGATTCATTTTAGTGGTGCGGCCACTGTAGGTCATCGGAGGTGAATTGCTTTAATTCATAAACATTCAGATCTGACGTCAACAATTCCAGAGGCGGATACAAGGGAGGGGCGATGGAGGCTATCGCCCCTCCCTTGAGGGACTCTCCCCCCCTCCCCAAAACCCCTGTGAAATCTGCTTTCAGATAACAAGACGTTAGTCATTTTTTGTTTTTTTCCACATTTCTCCAACACAGTGGTTTTAAAGTTCACTGAACCAGGAAAAGTTTTCACGTAACTTCATTTCATAACTTTAAAAACTCAATAATAATAATAGTAGTAATAATAAAAAAAGGACTTATAACATTTTGTCATTTGACAAAAATGTCGGAACGTTATTATAGGTTGTTTAGCGTTCTCCTTATGCAAAGTTTGCCATTGCAACACTGTACACTGGTTGAAAAGGAATCAGAGTTTGACTTAAATGAAGGGAAACTAGTCGGTACGAAAAACAAGTGCAATAATAATAATAAATGAATATAATTGCTTTTGAAACAACTCTTTGCTTCATGCTTTGCAAACCATCTGATTTGTTTTCCGGAATCACTTTACAATGATACCGACCGATTGTTGCTACTGGGGCATTAAATTACTTGCTTTGAAGCCATCTGTACTTTTTACAATCTACTTGCGATTGGTCTCAGTGAAAGTTTTCTTGTTGGGCGTGTAATTTTTGTTCCAGATGGTTAAACCAGTCTTTGCTTTGAAGACAGAAATGTCCGAAAGAAAAGCAAAGCATTGATTGAAAAGCTTGTATGGAAGAAGAGACAACACAGAACATAGAAAGTGCTGAAGCATAGGATGAGTTTCACGTTCTAATTACCGAATTCTACACATCAGAACTAATTTTTTACCCTATTCCTGATGCTCCAGTTAATTTCTTTTCTGTTTTCGAATGCGCGACGACCTGTTTTAGGTAATTTCATCTCGAAAACAAGCTCTGAAGAACAAACGTTCCACCAATAATTAATTTTTAGAGACGGAAAATACTACTTTGTACAATGTGATGTACCTGTGAATGACTCTTTCAGCCCCCAATATGCATTGTGAATTTTAAGTTCTGCGTCTTAGCTATTGACCCCGAAATGCTGGTGTCTGTACTATTTCCAGAAATTTATGCTGTCAACTATTCCGTCATGGCTGCACGGTTTTAGGTGGAAATGAGGGCATTAAAGTCTCGAAAAGCATTTTCAAATGGGCCGTAAACGTTTTCCTTACGAGTATAATTTGAAAGTTCTGTGTTTTCGAATTCTGTGTGCAGACTTATCATTCTTGTTTTTTTCTGATAATATCAGCGATAATGATGTTTAAAAGAAAAAAAAAACCGCGTAAAAGCGAGTTTGGTTTACTGCTGTATTGTTTTTGGAGCAGTGCATGTTATACAACGCCACGATTACGCCTCAGACATCTTTATGAAATAAATAAGATTAGAAGAGGGGTAGAGAGCAGGGGTGGAGAAGATAAAAACTGTGCAATTCTGAGAGTTATGGATTATCATGATCACTTTTCCTTTCTCACTTGTTTTTCATCAATGATTATTATTAATATTTATTTATACGTTTGATTTGAGGAAATGCATTATTGATAAATCAAGCATATTGAGGCGTAGATATGGATAGCGACATGGAGAGCAGCTGGTCACTGAGCTCGACGTTTTGTTATGTGTTGTGCCTCTTCGAATTGATGAAGATGTTCCTTTGTAGTCTTGAAATAGCTATATGCTGTATTTTCTGGAACGTTTTCAACAAATTTGATAATTTTTCATTTGAAACTAAGAAATGTTTTTAAGTGTTTTGTTCAATGAGTAACAACTATCAGTTGCTAAGTACCTATGTAGGTATTTTACGCCCCCCCCCCTGAACTTGTAACCATATAGAGCTGATCTGTGCATTTTATTTGGAAACGTTCTTGCTATTTCATACGAACAGTGTGTCAATCTTTGTGGAGCTCAATTAAAAAGCGCACCCGAGGAAAAGGAAGTGAGAGCCAGACACCACATTTTATGAAAAAGCGAAAAAATTTCTTGCTTGCAGTTTTTTCCCCTCTACAAATGTTTGCTGGATAAACAAAAAATATTTATGCCTAGTTGAATTTTGTTTGTGGACAACGTAGCATTTAAATATGTTTTTATGCCTTGGATGTTATATTACCACACTTCCCCTCTTCCTCCTTTCCAAAAAAAAGTCGGTAAGGAGCGTTCTTCCCCCCCCCCTTTTTTCCGCTCAAAGACTCAAATAATTGAAGGGCTTGGAGGATGAAGGTGCTATGTTACATTTTGAAAAATGAACCCTCTGAACAATGGATATATATAAGCAAATGAAACTTGGTACATCAAAAAGTAGACGTCATTAGACCATTTTCATACGCATACTAACGACGAAATCAGAAAACAAAAAAGCTGCAACAACAAAACTTTGAACTTTAATTACTCGCAATTTCTGTTTTGTCACATAACCCCTTCATCTCCCAAGCCCTTCAATTGGTTTGACGATTCATCCATATTAACGTTTCTAAAATATATAATTCGATTTCAGAATGATTTCCTTCCGTCAACTATTAGAATCTTACCTCAATTAGCTGTAGCCAACGGCACCTGTTCCTTTGACCTATTAATGAATCCTTAATGTGACGCAGGTCACAGGGAGGAAGAATTAATAAATCACGCAAATAAACAACTTTTCAGCAGAGCGTTGATCGACAAGATCGATTAGTTTCGCTTTTTTCAGCAAATATTTGAGGCAGGTTTCCTTGAGGGCGGGCATTCAACGTTTTGTTTGTTAACATCCACACAGCCCTTATTTTCGATCAGACAGAACTGTAAGGCAAGAGAACTGCAATCAAATGAAACTTGTTTTCGGCACAGGCTTCTCGAGTTCATATTTGAGTTGTTTTGTTATTTAAAAAGCAATACAGGAACAAACTGTGTTGAATTTTTAGGCATGAACTTTCTCTGGCGATATTATAACCACTCCAAAACTACTGAGAAACTGAGATAACTGTGTATGCAAAGAAGGAAGTTTAAGATTTCTTCGGATTTGAAAAAATTTTGGAGGCCTGGAATTGCATATATTCTTTTTAGATCCAAAGTTACCAAAAAGGAAGAGAAAAAAAAATATATAAATGAATAATTTCGGATACGTTAGGAGGAAAATCTCTTTAATGCATTAGGAGAAGGCAATTGCCGTCTTTAATCCTCCCTGTATCTGTGTCTGATTACCGGTTCTGCCTCAAATTTTGTAATCAAATTAAGAATGCGTGTAAGGAGTAGATATAAATGTACAAACAAACTGTACACTAACATTCTATTTTTCTTGAACTATGCTACTCTATCAGAAAATCGGGAGTTACTCGTATTTTGATTTTTCAATAACCATTTATAGTTCAGCAAATTAATTTGAGTTTTATTGCGAGAAATTCTAAAGGAATTTTGCTTGATTGATAGAAAAATATGCGGTTTGCGTGCGGCCGCCCCTGTTTTGGCCGCCCGTGTGCGGTGCACAGCACACCCGCTAGCCGCTAGGATCGTCCCTGTCCCCTTTATTTAAATTTTCTCAGACAGGAAATTGATAACTTTTAGCTTGGATCCCACATGGTTAAGAATCAGATCGAACTCTCGTTCGCTGAAATGTTTCTAGCGGCTGCAAGTTTGTTTGCAATCATCAAGCGAGATTTCTTCGGTTTCGGAAGCAGCGACCTGTGTCGAGTCACCCATGCGACGTGAAATTATTATATCCGACGACACTGCAAAATTTGCATGAAAAAGGAAAGTATACGTGTACGTAATTTCGACTACAATCTGATTACGAAGAAGATCTTTTTGTAACAGAGTGAGTGAAAAGACAAAATAACTCTGATACACAACTTTAAAAAGCTTAAATACCTCAGATTTAGATAGTAAGGGAAAACGTAAGAAAATAACTTTACCAGAATAGTTGTTAAAATAAAATGTTCATGCATTTCCACAGAAAAGTATACAAAATAGTAATAATGAATAAAAATAAACACAACTAGAACTTACTGTCGTCCGTTTTCGAAAACAAAGACTAGCAATCCGGACATATTCTATTACTGCTGAATGCGTTGTTTTGTTATTTCCAATTGGCATCTTTTACTTCGGATTTTCCTTTTCTAGTTTGATAAAATTGACCTGACACATGCGTAAATTAGGGGAAGGCTTCAGCTAAAGTAAACACAGTATTTGTGTGGCAATACTCCATTTTATTCATAGAAGTATTTAATATATTTTAAAATGTGTAACACGTGTAGAAATAGAATAAAATCGTAAAACTATTGAATTTTTATATGGAAAGTTGCTAAATATCCTTGCACTGAAATGGATATTTAAGAGGAAATTGTTCAAATAAGTTTTGGGGGGGAAGCATAATCAGGGCTGCGGAGTCGGAAGAAAAATGGTCGACTCCGACTCCGGGATTTTAAAACTTCCGACTCCGACTCCAGACTCCTGCTTTTTATTATTTTTTTTTAAACCCAAATGTGAAGAGGGAAAAACCCTAAACAAAGGTTGAAATATTCAGTCCATTTTTAAAAGTTTCATTTTTACTCATGATCGTAGCCAGGACTCATTTTAGGGGGGGTAGCAAGCTAGGATATCCCAGTTGGAGGTCATGGGAGGTCATTGTGACCTCTCAAAAAGATCGATTTTGTCAAGCATTCTCGCAGGTAATTTCACCACATTTACCTCAATTCTCGGAGGTCATTGTGACCTCCCAAAAAGTTCATTTTCTCTGAAGCAAAAGACAAGTGCCACTCTTGTCATTTGACTCCGTACAAAACTAATCCTTTTCTTGTTAAATGGCCAGACTTTATTTTAACACATTGCATTTTTGCTGCAAATATTTTTAATTCACTTGCATAAGCCCAAACATAGCAATTCGTTTCACAAAGCAGACCCGCCATTTTGAAGCCTTTTTTAATGATCTTAGATGCTTAGGATTTGGATATTGGAAGCTGAAAATTTGTATCTGTTAGTTTCAAAGATAGGTTTTCACCTCCATAAAATTTCATCCAAATCGGAGGTGGTCGGAGTCGGAGTCGACATGTTTTTCAGCGACTCCGACTCCTTTGGTCCAAAATCAGTCGGACTCTTCAACTCCGACTCCGCAGCCCTGAGCATAATAATTAAGCATTTTAAGTTTTCAAAAATCCGAATGGGAGCTGAATCATCTCGAAGGTTGGCTGTTTTTGGTTAATTTCAAATGTTCTTTTAATTATTTTGACCTGGGAACTCAGGTTCAGCCCGATCTCTCTATGTCGACTCTTTATCTGGCATTTTACGTTACCCTTTATGTTTTAATACTTGCAATTTTTCATTCATATCTCGAAGGGAATTCCTTCGAGATAATTTCTCGGAAAACACACTTTCGAGATGATGTTTTTGAATGGCTGTGTATAATTCGAGGGGATTAAAAACAAATGTTATGGATTTCTTTCTTAAAGTTTATCTTTTTAGAAGACTGGCTGGAATATCATCGGTGCATTTTCTTGAAACAAGCTCAGAGTTGTACAATGTGTTCATAAAGTCTTGCACTGATAAAGAAAAATTATTAAAAAAGAAAAAAAAAATCAGCTACTGGCGTTTTTAACTCCCGACAAAGGAAGGGGCGTTATGTGTTTGACGTGTATGTGTATCTATGTATCTGTCTGTGGTACTTTGCAGCCTAAACGGATGGACCGATTTTGATTTTTTTTTTTTGTTCGAAAGGGGAGTTGATCGAGAGTGTTCTTAGCTAGGTTGCGTCTTCGTATGTTATTAATTAACGAAGATATTACTTAAAACCCTTTATGAAATGTTTTTCGGGATTTTAGCAGCAAAAACATACTTCAAAACTTAAAAAAATAGCACCAAATGAAAGAGAAAAATTTTTTGCGTCTGATACGATGTAATTGGATCTTACATGTTCTATAGAACGCGAGTTATAGCGTGTTTTAGCAAATGCAGCTTAGCCTTTATTCACGAGATCGGAACCGTTTTCATTGTTGGCATACAAGGAAAGCAAACTCTTATAATTTATTAAAATGTTTATCAGTAGCCAGTTTCTATTTTTTTAACAAATAAAATACTTGTAGTTGATTTTATAGTTTAAGGCTTTTCAAAGTTCTTTCAATTTTCTCTCTTGATTCTGGTTTTGTTGACAAGCAATTAGTCGGGGTTTTTTTTTAATTTTTAATTTTAGTTTAGAACTTGTCTTCAACAAAATATAACCATTTAAAAGTGTAAAGGAATTGGAAGGGTAAACGATTTGTTTTTCAAAGGTTAATGTATTTCCTCAGTAAGAAAAGCTTGGGCCAAAAATAAAATTAAATTAAATTAAAAATAAAATAATAATAATAATTGACTGCACAGAAGGTCACTGTGACCACTCCCAAAACGCCCAAATTCGCAAATTCTGTCTGATGATTTGGCCATTCGGTGACAAACTAGTGCAGTTATGCATTTTTTTTTTAATTTCCCTTTTCCTTTTCATGGTGCTTAACATCTCTTCTCTTAAGATTTCGGTTTGTGTGCATGCTCTTTTTTTTATCATTTGCTAGCTAAAATTCAGAGATTCATTCATTTGATAAATTGAGAAGTGCTCCTCCCAAAACTTTTAAGTTCGGTGCGCCCCTGGCCACATACAAAAGGATTGGGTTGAACCACAACAAATATAGTGTAGACCAGGGGTTCCCAAAGTGGTCCATAGGGACCCCCAGGGGTCCCCGTAGTTTGCAAGGGGTCCATATAAACAAAAGAAAAATTTGGGGGTCCACGAGATACAAATAGGGGTCCACGAGTCAATCATTAGCAAAATATCTGAGCAACAGTCTGCATCAGTTGCTACGATTTGTAACAAATGCAATAAACAAAATTCGTAATAATACTTAACACTGTACATTACTTGCGCACTTGTATGCAGAAAATGATGAGAACTTCAATAAATTACTTTTTCCGTTTGAAGTATACCATGTAGTCTTCAAAGTACACTGGATGTTAAAAAATGATGCTTTTACAAGGTATTTATTATTATTTTAAAAAATTTTTGGCACTGATGTCTTAGTGGATTATCAACATTTTTGTGATGACTTTTAAAAATAGATATTTTACAGGAAGAGTTGATTGGAATAAGCACTAATGAAGAACTTAAGATAGAATTTAGAAAAGGGTATCAATATTTCCGTCTCCAGAAAGACATATGTATAACTTATCCAAATTTTGGAATATCACAGGAAAATTTCTGTAAGCTATTACATCTTCATACCTCGTGCAAACAAATTTCAGTTTAATCAAATATACTTTGAAAATAAGAAACAGACTGGCAGTCCCTGATCGGAGAGATTTAAAGTTATGTCTCACAAATCTGAAGCCAAATACTAAAAATTTGCTGTTGATGCACCAAATTCACCCCTCCCAATAAAAAGCCTTTTTTCGTGTATACCTATTCTATGTAGGAAGATGTATACCCGATTCAAGTTTTGTGCCATAATTATTATGAAAGTATAAATAATTTTACGTTTTTCTCTTCATCTGTTTTCTTTTAATTTTATTTATTTTTTCTCTGTGGTACTTTCAAACTGAATTTTTAGAAAGTTACCAAGCATTTAAGGAATTTTTTATTGTTTAAAAAATTAATATTAAAAGAGCTCTGATACTGTTTGGTAAATTTCTGATTAATCTTGTTGTATTATGCTCTTGTTTCCTATTAAACTTTAGGAAAGGGGGTTCACGAGAAACTGGAAAACTCTGCAAGGGGTCCAAGGACCGAAAAAGTTTGGGAACCCCTGGTGTAGACGAATATTCATTTCATTTCAAAATTTAGACAACATTTCCGACCCGTCAGTAAACCACGACTTTCATTACTGAGTTCGCCGAACATTTTTCACGAACTGAAAATGGACGCAGAACTTACACCACAAACCAGACATCACGAACATCTCGCTTCTGCTCGAGAAGTCAAAACAAAACACTCGCAGAAAGCGAAAGCAGCTGATCACTCAGTCGCTGCTACTCGAGTTCTCTGTGACGGGCGAGATAAATCGAGTTAAGGTATATGTACACACTTGAAATCTCAAAATTCGTCCAAAATATCATTTTTTTTTTTATTTTCTTAAAATGTTCTCCAATCTGTTAGCTTTCAAACAATACTAAGATGTAGTCAATATTTGAAATATTTCTCGAGTTACAAGGGTTTTTCTTTTGGTGTTGCCATTGCTTACAAAGTGTTTCGAAATCTTTAAACTCAATTTCTGAAGCATTGCTATTTTGCCATATGCTGCATTCTTCCAAACATAACTACACAACAGTGAATTCATCTACCTCAATTATTTTAGTACCATTGGATTCTGCATAGTTGAGCAGATGTGGTCTGCCTCAATCAGAGCTGTAACTGGAAAAGTACATTTTTAATGGATTTTTAAAATTCAAGATTTCGGGAAAAATCTTGATTTTTTTTGTCCTTCTGTGGTTAAAACTATCAGTAAAAAAATCTACTTTCTCTAGAATCTTTATTGAGGAAGACCACACGAAGGGTAATATTAGGAACATTTTTTGACAAAAATTGTGTTCCTAAACCAATTTGCTTTTAAGATATCGTGTTTAGAAAAATGTGCTAATTAGCTCATTAAATCTTAATTAGTGACTATTTATTTAAGTTTTTTTCAGATTTGTATGTCGAAAATGTTTTAACCATACACCAGTGACCTACTGTTAAAAAATTGGATTTTTAGAGTGAAAAATTAAAAAAAAATGTCCAAGTGTGTACGTATACCTTAATGGCGCTGGGAAAAAGAATCCTTGCAAGTGCACACAAACCGTCCTCTTATCGTTTTCCCACTGTCGTGTTCTGCGGATCAAAGCCTCCATTGGACATCGAGGGGCATTAATCGTGGTTGTTAATCGATACAATTTTTCTGTGGAAACTAATGATAGCGCATTTTTGTGAATGATTCGTTACTTCTACTCATGGTATTTAAAATTTTTGTCGGGTGCAAAGTGCCCGTGATTTCTTAGATCTCTGATACTCTAAACGTCATTTAGGTTTAGGGCGTTCCCAAAGGAATTCCCAAAGTATGTTCCGCGGAACCCCATCTGAAATTTCCTCCCCAAGTTTTTTCAATACAGAAGAAAGTATTTATGATAGCAAACAGTGGCGCATCCGGAATTGTTAATTGGGTGAAGCTAAGTGGCACTCCTTCAGAAAGTTTTCGAAATTGAAGTCCTAGAGAAAAAAAGAAACGTTATTTTTGGTAAAATTAATGAGGGAGTAGGAAGTTATTTCTCGGCAAATTTCCAAAAGTCAAGTTGAAAAACCGTCATTTTCAAGTAATTTTGTTTTGTCAAGGGGTTTCATCCAGTGGCGGCAATTGGGGCAAAAAGTAAGGGGCAAAAAAATTTTTGGGAAGCTGTGATTTCATGCTATCTTTTGCATAAGAAGCACAGGCTTCATAGGTTCGCTTTCATAAATGCTTCGGAATTGTACTTTTAAAAACGCAGTTTTAGCAAAGACTCTATAGTTTTGCCAGCAATTGGGGAATGGGGAGGAGGTTAGAGGGCTTCATCGATGGACTTTCTCCCGGACATTCTTCGAAGGGGAATGAGGAGGAGGTTAGAGGGCTCCATCGATGAACTTTCTCCCGGACATTCTTCGAAGCTGAAGTCTTAACTATTTTTTCTTTGGGGAGGGGGGAGGCTGTGCTTGGCGATCTGAAGGAAAGGGTAAGACGAGGTTCTTCTCCGAATAAACTCTGAAATTTTATTTTGAAAACAAATTTTGGTCATTTTACTCAAACTTTGGAGTTTGAGGTCTTTCAAGAAGATTTTGCGAAATTAAAGCATTAATAAAATAATTTTGGAAAAAAATAGAGCCGACTTCAGTTAGAAATTAATCTAAAAAGTAAAAAATAATTTTTTTCTTTTAACACCATCGAAACTACTTTTAAACATAAGTTGAAGTTGGCGCAAAAAAATAGGTAAAATGATATTTAACCATATTTTGCCAACATTTTTCAGAGAAACCATTGTGAGAATGCTCTTAAAGAACCCGGATCCATTAAAATTTATATAGTTGAATTGTAGTTGTGTATGATTCTATACATTGTTTTTGCGCCGACTTCAAAACTTATGTTTAAAAGTAGTTCGATGGTGTTCAAAGAAAAAAATTAGTTTTTACTTTTTAGAGCAATTTCCAACTGAAGTCGGTTCTATTTTTTTTCCAAAATTATTTTATTTTATTCTTTTTAGTGTAAGTGTACTTATGAAAAAAGGTAACGTTTCCCCCCTTACGAAACTTCACCTAATTTTCTTAAGTAAATGCTCCATAAAATAAACTGTGAAAAAAAATGAAGAAAATATCAACGCGTCTAAAATTTTAAACCATTGACATTAAAAAATCTTTGTTATTCTCTGGTATTTATTTGTGTACTAGCTTAATCAAAGCCATTTAAATATCAACGGCTTTTCAACTAATTTATATTTCAAAACAATTCTAGTTTCTCGTTGTTCATAAGATGTTTGATTTAAATTAATTGAACTTCATGTTTGATTTAGTTAAGCCTTCATTTAAAATTCTCATTATCATTATTATTACAGTTTCATATCAACCACGTTTTGTAACGATGGATTTCATATTTAATCATTTAGGACAAATCGCTTTAAATTCGACTACTTATTAATATTTCATACTTACTCCAGAGAAGCCTTGGTTCAAAATTTTCATCATGATTACTACTAATATTGCTGTTGCGAGGCAACAAATTTTTGCAACAATGGATTGAAAATTTAATCATTTAATGGGGAAATGACATGAAATTTACTGTTTTCCATAATAACTCTTTTTCTAGTGAACAAATATCGTCATATGAGTACATGGTACCTAAGTTACACCATCTCCTATCGATTAAAAAAAAATCGTCCAAATCGGTTCAGTAGATCAGCTGTTATGTGCGAACAAACAAAAAAAAAAAAAGTATACGCTTTAAATTGAGAACCTCCTCCTTTGTTGAAGTCGGTTAAAAAAGCCAATTTGAGCTAGTTTTGAGTGACTTAAAGAGGATGAAAGAAGTTTGGATGTCCTCCCCCATACATTTTTTAGGTGATGAAGTCCTAAAAACTCAATTTTGGACTTTCTTTAGTGATTTCAGAGGACAATTCGGGGACTTTTCCAAATTGAGAGATTTTTTTCCACATTGAAGTTTTAAAAACGCAATTTTACGCTATTTTTATTGGTTTATAGGATAAGGAGTTTTTATTTCCAGAAAAGATACCGATACTCAAACTGGAATCTTAATAACGCAAATTTAGGCTACTTCTAAACATAGAGGAAAGAAGGTGTATTCGGGAGATCTTTTTGAAATTGAAGCTTTCAAATTTGAATTTTGAGCTGTGTTTGGTAGCTTTAGAATTTGACTGATCTGTTCGGAAATTTTTCGAAATTTTTTTCTTAAAAACGCTTAAACGATCTTCCATGTTGAAAAAAGTGTGTGTGGGGAACAATTTGCTTGAAGAATTATTCTTGCGTTTATGCTTTTTTTGCTATCTTAATGAATTTTTACGTGTGAGGCAGTCAAAGAGGTATAAAGGGACTTTTTATATGTTTCGAGTTAAATGCGTGGTAAGTTCGAAATTTAGGTTGGCTTTCAATGAAAACATTTTTCTAAAGCACCAACCAGAGAAACTAGTACCATCTTCTGCCCCAAAAAGATGAGTTGTTTCTGTTTCTGCTATGTGTACTAAGTTATTAATCGACTTCAACAAAGGAGGAGGTTATACAATTCGTCGGAGAAATTTTTTTTTTTCGGTATGTTCCAAGATTACTCGAAGACGCCTGGACCGATTTCAAAAATTCTTTTTTTGTTAGAAAGGTCTTTTTTTCCGATTGGTCCCATCCTCTCGTGATCCGGGTTCGATAACGGGAACCTGCAGAAATCTTTCGAAAAAGAAATTGGGATCACAGTAATCGTAATAATGACTATTTTGATCGCCAGGCTTCTCTGGATTGCATGATGAAATTCCTTTCTGTGGTCTTTTTGAAAATTTTAAACCGAGTATCTTTCTATGTCCTGCATTTTTCTCAAGAACTCCAACGAAATGAAAGTCGTACCAGGTACTGATTGATTCGTAATATTTCAGGTTTTATTAGTCTTAATTTACATAAGGTTTGATAAAGGAATTCTGAAGAAAATGAGGAAAATCACCAAATTTTTGCTCAAATTTAAAGCGATTTGTCCTAAATGATTAAATATGAAATCCATTGTTACAGAACGTGATTAATATGAAACAGTTATTATAATGATCATGAAAATTGTAAATGAAGGCTTAACTGAATCAAACATAAAACTCCTTAGCGGGCCACCTATGTAATGCGTCGTGAAATTTTATGAACTGCTAGAATCTAGTGTTGTTTTGAAACATAAATTAGTTGAAAAGCCGTTAATATTTAGCCTTTAATTAAACTAGTACACAAATAAATACCAGAGAATAACAAGGATTATTTTTAGTGTCAATCGTTTAAAATTTTAGACGCGTTGATTCCTTCTTTTTTTTTTTTTTTTCTTACATAGTTTATTTTATGAAGCATTTACTTAAGAAAATTAGGTGAAGTTTTGCAATGGAAACATTACCTTATTTCATACGTACATTTACACTAAAAAGATTAAAATAAAAATATTTTTGAAAAAAAAATTGAACCGACTTCGGAACTTCACTCAGAAAATGCTCTAAAAAGTAAAAAATAATTTTATTCTTTGAACTCCATCGATACTACATTTAAACATAAGTTTTGAAGTCGGCGCAAAAACTATAGGTAAAATGATGTTTACTATATTTTGCCAACATTTTCAGAGAAATCATTGAAAATTGAGAGCTGAATATTTGTATATATATTTTTCAATGAATGCGAATGCGAATAAAGAACCTGGATTCATTTAAATTTATATTTATAGTTTCGAATGATTCTATTTGGCTTTTTTTGCGCCGACTTCAAAACTTATGTTTAAATGTAGTATCGATGGAGTTCAAAGAATAAAATTATTTTTTACTTTTTAGAGCATTTTCTGAGTGAAGTTCCGAAGTCGGTTCAATTTTTTTTTCAAAAATATTTTTATCTCCAAATTTTTAATTTTTGGTTATTACTAACCCCCGCTTCTGGGTTCTTTGTTATTCTCGCTAATTTCAGACTAACTACATAGTTCTAACGAATAAATTGTTCCGGCACATTTTGTATTAAAAATTTTAGCTTTAGTTTGAATTGTTAAAACGTATTTTTTTTTTTTTTGTTCGCAAAAAAATAAAAAGTTTTCAGGTTTGTAAAACTTTGCAAGTGTGACTTACAGTGGGCAGTGGCGTAAGCAGACAAATCATTTCAGGGGGGGGGGGGCTGAACCGACACTCTTTGAGAGGAGGGGGCGGGGCACCTCATAAAATGTAGCTGAAAAAAAAGTTCGAACTTCTGATATGAATACTAATTTTAGATGACAAAAATGCATCATTCAAAATATTTTTTATCATTACAATTATTGTTGAAAAGTAAAGCGTTTTGATGAAAATATCATATGATAAATTTGAAATTTTTTGCAAATTTTAACTTTCATAACATTATCTTTGCGATTGATTTTACTATATTCCTAATATCGGGTTTTAATCACACGTTTTTTGAAGTTTATTTAACAGAATTAGATTAATGAACAAGCATTAATCGATGTTTCTGAGACATATTTGGAGTAAATGCCTACAAAGTTGAATTATAAGGTAACCATACACGTCACAGACAGTGAAATGAAGAGAGAAAAAGAAAAGAAGAAGGATTTTACTTTTTCCCAGTTTCTTTTAATTTTGCGCCATACTTAATTCTTTTTTCAAAAGAAATTATCATGTCTTAATTTCAGCAAGAAAGGAAAAATAACTAAATAAAATAAACGATTTTAGCTTAAATTTTTCAAATTTGTCTGGAAAATTTCGGAGGGGGTTGCAGCCCTATCAGCCCAATCCCTAAGTACGCCACTGAAGTGGGACTGTTACTTTGCAAGTGTTATACGGGACATGCGTGCAGGAAAAAAATAGCATGGAAAAAATTATCTTGTAGAAAGCATTAAAGCCTTTACAAATGGCATGTAATTTCAGAAGTCTTAATTTTGGCTCCTTAGGTGACCTCTCGAGCAAATTATTAAATTTTGCGTTTTTAGTTTTTACTATTTTATTTTATACAGAAGGAAAACCTCGATTCAATGCTCGGTCTGTATGTGCAACCATGACCCAAATGACCTTTCATTTGAAGAACCATGGTCAAGAAGGAACGATTACTGTTATTTTTTGACATCACGCAATGCGGCTGATCAGCTGCAACTGAAGCGAATCGTTTTTATTTATACATTCTGACTCGAAGGAAAATTCTGCGATGCGCGTAGTGGATAAGTCCATATCCTAGAACTGTCTGTCTGTCAGTCGTCGTAAGCAGGATTTTATCGCTTGGACGGTGTCTTCAGAAGAAAACGCAGCAGCGAAAGCAGGCAAGCGTGTTTCGTCGATCCGAAAGTATTTTTGTGACAGGGGCACAAATGATGCAAAATATGGTAGCTTTTCCACACTGTTGAAAATGAAGTCTAATGTCGCACCAAGAAATTGGTCATGTCTAGTAAAATTTAGCGGTAGTCACCTTAAGAGACGTCTCTGGCTTAGTAATTTTTGAGGGGGCGGGGGGTGGGGAGAGAGACTTTTAATTTTTTGAATGGGGCTTCAAATTTTGCCGAAAGATAGACTGCGGGTGTGTACACATCGTGTGCATTCTTGCTCTCCGCCACCTCCCTTTTTGTGAATTTTTATATATGAGGCTGTGGAGCAAGGGAGTAAGAGTGGACTTTTTTTTTAAAATTATTTGAGTAAAACGTGTGTAGATGCTGTTAACTGATATCATAAAGCACTCTGAAATCTCTAAAAAAAAAAAATATAAACAAAAGCATAACATCCTCAGCATCAATAACCGGTACAAAAGTATTCAAATGTAGTAACTGATTTAGGATGGAAGGAGTACTTTGTTGAAAAGTTTGGTTAGAAAAATGACGGGTTGTTTTCAGTCCAGTACGTTGACCTCCGACAATGTTTATTTATTTTTCGGGCAATACTGCTCGTCTTTGAAAACCGCGCCTGGCGAACAGTCCCACTTAAAAAAGGGGTAGATGGGTTGTGGGTGATAACTTTCCGAAGTTTTCAATTTAAAACTTGCATTTTCTATCTGTATCAATGTTTGTTCAGTATCATTGAACATATTGGACGGACAGACTGTTTTCGTAGACTTTTTGCAAAAGTGTTCCAATTGGAATCGGCAGTAATTACCTTTTATTGTTATTCGAAAAAGAGGTAAATATTGTCAATGTCGAAAGTCAACTTCCCAGAGTCGAACTTTTCACAGAATGAAACATGTTGTTTTTATGTCAAATTATCTGCTTTTACTTAAATTTTAACAGTTTAATAGCTAAACTTTTTTCCAATTTAACACATTTTACGAAGTCAACGTGTTTTTATTTGGGGTACGAAGATACGAGTTGCTAATGGTGCACAACAAGGGGTGCGTCAGTTGAGAATCATTGTTTTGGACATATTCTTTTAGTTTGGAGTGAAGTGTAGCCAACGTAACCCTGACCAAAATGCTTTCATTGCAACACCGTCCCTCAATCAGCAAACAAAATAGTTATCATAAGTAAATATTTTATCTTATTTCTTTATTGATAAAGTGCTTAATTGGCCTCGATCCAAAAGCAGAATGTCTGTATTTAAGCTTAAAAAATATATTGTCTATTATCTTTTTCGAAATTTCATATCTACTCATTGTGTTCAAATCCATTTCAATGGGGGATAGGGGGGGGGAGGACTACGCTCTGCACCTCAGCATCATGTTGCAACAATGTAGTACATAAAGGCAGGGATTCCTTTGAAATTGGTAATTTTCGTTGGTTCAAACTAGGGGTTCCCTTATCCACAGCCGGACTATGGGGGAGGGGGGTCGTTCGTAAATTATGTCACGATTTGAGGGGGAGGATGTTTGTGAACGTGTGACAGTTTATGACGGGGGTTGGAGACAAGAAAGAGTGTGGCCACAAAAGAAAGGTAGAAAGTTTGATGTCATTTATGCACACTGCACAGTCCTAAGTCGAGAAAAAGTATCGTCCTGTTCGTATAGTTCCAAAGAAAATCCATTCAAGAGCGTCCAATCCAACATATTTTTTTTTTTCTCTCTCACAGGACATTTTAATGTGTTTTTATTTTCCTCCGTCTTTATTTTTTTTTTTTTTTTTGACTGAATTCTGATATAGCGCCCATGTTTTGGGCAAATCTCTATGATGTACATTTAGTTACTAATCAATATGTGGCATCCCCAGCAGCACCAGAACGTTCAAATTTGGTGCAAAAATGGTGTTATTGGTCAAATAACGGTGCTAAGTGTCCCTTGAACGTTATATTCGACGTGCAAAAACAGTAATATTATCACGGTGTCATTTCAGTGCTTAAAGAACGTGATATTTGACGTGTAAAAACAGTAATATTATCACGGTGTCATTTCAGTGCTTAAGGAACGTGATATTTGACGTGCAAAAACAGTAATATTATCACGGTGTCATTTCAGTGCTTAAGGAACGTGATATTTGACGTGTAAAAACAGCAATATTATCACGGTGTCATTTCAGTGCTTAAGGAACGTGATATTTGACGTGCAAAAACAGTAATATTATCACGGTGTCATTTCAGTGCTTAAGGAACGTGATATTTGACGTGCAAAAACAGTAATATTATCCAGGGCTGCGGAGTCGGAGTCGGAGTCGAAGAGTCGGAGTCGGACTGATTTTGGACTAAAGGAGTCGGAGTCGGAGTCGCTGAAAAACATGTCGACTCCGACTCCGACTCCAACCACCTCCGATTTCGATGAAATTTTATGGTGGTGAAAACATGTCTTTGAAACTAACAGATACAAATTTTCAGTGTCCAATATCCAAATCCTAAGCATCTAGGATCATTAAAAAGGGCTTCAAAATGGCGGGCCTGCTTTGTGAAACGAATTGCTATGTATGGGCTTATGCAAGATAATAAAAAATATTTGCAGCAAAAATGCATTGTGTTAAAATAAAATCTGGTCATTTAACAAGAAAAGGATTAGTTTTGTACGGAGTCAAATGACAAGAGCGGCACTTGTCATTTGCTCTGGAGAAAATGAACTTCTTGGGAGGTCACAGTGATCTCCGAGAATTGAGGTAAATGTGGTGAAATTACCTGCGAGAATTCATGACCAAATTGAACTTTTTGAGAGGTCACAATGACCTCCCATGACCTCCAACTGGGATACCCCAGCTTGCTCCCCCCCCCCTAAAGTGAGTCCTGGCTACGACCATGAATAAAAATGAAACTTTTAAAAATGGACTTAATATTTCAACCTTTGTTTTGTGTCCCCCTCTTCACATTTGGGTAAAAAAATAAATAACTTAAAAAAAAGCAGGAGTCGGAGTCGGAGTCGAAAGTTTTAAAATCCCGGAGTCGGAGTCGACCATTTTTCCTCCGACTCTGCAGCCCTGATATTATCACGGTGTCATTTCAGTGCTTAAGGAGGTGCTTAATTTCTCAGAATTAAGGTCGTGAATTGCTGCTTTTTAGAAAGGGAAGAGGAATCATATCTGCAGAAACTTTAAGTTTTAACCTAAACAACTCTTACTCCCAAGATCCTAATCAGATTTGCATGCATTTCAGTAAAAAAGCATTACATTCATACTAATAAAATTATATGATTTACGCCCTTAGTCTTTCATAGATGGCGCCTCCTGCAAAAAAAAATTTCCATTTAAAGTATTATTTTTCTCCCTTGATGAGATCAAGTAGCGTATAGTGGTTAGAATGTCCTGCTGGAGTCGCAAGGGACCCGGGTTCGAATCCCGCGGAATGAATACATTAAATTCAAAGTAATTAAGCAGCCAATAACTAAATTAAGTAATTAAATAAATTAAGTAATTAAATAAATTAAGTAATTAAATAAATTAAGTAATTAAATAAGTAATTAAATATTAAAACCAAGATGGCGACGATCATGGATCAAAAATGGTGGATCAAAAATGACGTCACGGTTAAAACACGTCACGGATAGTGGGGTATACGTAGTATACTTTTTCAGCTGGGGAGCACTGAAAACAAACGTATTTCCAGAACCTAAATATAACCTACCATTCCACGTTCAAAACTGGGACAGAAAAAGGTGGTCAACACCAGATTTCGACGTGTCATATTACCATCGATCGATGAGACACATAGACGTTGACAATACGTGCTGCGAGAACGTATTTTGAACGTGCCGGCTGGTGCGCTCTGTACGTGTTGCAGAACGTGTTTTGAACGCCTTTGTGCTGCTTGGGATTATGAATATTCTATGACTACTTCCGACGAATACGCTAATTGGCTATTTTATTTGAATTATTTTCTCTGTGAGAATATTTTTCGTTGATTTAAGTATTTTTATGAGATGATTTCAGCACATTGTGTTAACTTGATTTTTTTTTTACTGTTCACTTTTCTTTTATTAATTGGCTTTGACGTGACCAGGTACTTAATTACATATAATTTAAGTTTAAGAATGTATAATTTGTTGATGAAATTTGTTTAAAAATTTTTACTCTTGTGTCGCTCAAAATTTAAAAACGAGGTTTTTTTCCTTTTTATTTTTTTAGGGGGTGCTTAACTCCCACCGAAAACAACTAAACAGGGCTCAAGTAGGGGTTCAACTCCTGCCATTCTTTTTAATTTCACTTGAATATTTACATTTCAAACGGAATTCAAGTTATTTTTGCCTGATATTCAAATACGTTCCGCAGACCATAAAGGTTCCTGCACTTCTTTTGTTAGAAATTAAGCCCTGACCACAATTATGAACAATATTCTTTACTAGTTTATAAGCGAACAAAATGTTATTTGTATTTGTTCATCATGCAAAAGCTGCTCTCAGTGGAACAATTTCTAAACCATTTTTTGCTTTGCTGTTGGTTTATTTTAAACTTTTTTTTTTTTTATAGAATGACAGACTTTTGGTGAGTGAGAAGCACGGAATATAAATCTAGCGCGCGATGTCAACGAACTGAGGAGGCTTCCCCTAGCGTAAGAACGCACTGCTGCTCCATTTGGAACAGCTGTTGAGATGATTTCTCACCTAAATGGAATTTGCTTTGTAAAACTTTAAACATACATAGTAACTTCAGTTGCAAACGCTCTTTCAAATGGCGATTATAGGTATGCCATCAGGGATTTAGTTAGGATTTTTTTCAAGCCGTGAAAAAAATCCTTGACCTTTTTAGAGAACTGAAATTCATTGCAGAGGAATGAAAATATACGAATCACACCACAACATCAGAAAAGTAATTCAAAAAAAAAAAACCTTTCTAACGATGAAATGGAAATGGAGGATAACAACAGGGCCGTCATTTCAAGTTTTTCCAAGGGGGGGGGGGGCAAAAGGTCCAAACACAATGTTATTTCATCGGAAAACATCAAAAACCACTCCCACTTATAGGGGGTGGGATTACGCACCCCCTGACCCCCTTAATGACGGGCCTGGATAGCAACGAAAGAAGACTTGTGTACCGTTTTGATTTTTCGCATTTAGAATGTTTGACTCTTTGTACTAAAAATAGCAAAATATTGAAGTGCAATAAGGGGCTGTCCAAAAAGGAGGTCACACTTTTTTCAATGAATTTGACAGCCTGCCTTCTATTCCTAAGTGTCATACTTTCAGGGCCCGATTAAAATATTAAGGGGCTCTAGGCCAAATACTTTATTGGGGCCCCCCTGTACTGCGGCTTTACAATTTTAGGCGTTGGATGAAACATATTTAGCCATTGACGGGAGCAATTTTAGCCATTTGGGGGCCCCTAAATTTTGGGGCCCTAGGACATGGCCTAGTTGGCCTATTCAATAATCAGGCCCTGCACACTTCACCTCCCTCTCTCCCTTTGTCACATGTCACGCATAAAAAATGTGATGCCACACTTACACTTTTTGACCCCCTCCCTCCTCGTCACAATCTCAGCTATAAGTCATTGGATTGATTTCTTTATAGGCACTTTCGTAATAATAAATGAATCATGTGAACTTTGCAAATATCATTGAATAAGTTTCATGTTTGCTTTACACTATAAACCGATAGAAACAATTACATTATAATTTTTTAAAAGTGTTTTTTTTATATTTTTATTGCTCTAAAAATTTAAAAACATTATTTCTATGTAGCATGAAAAAGTAAAACTTATGAATTACTTGTATTTGGTAATTTATAAAATAGACTTGAACTCAGAGAACATATCTGTACTTGGGAGGTAAAGGGTACTAAGTCACAAACGCAAAATTAGCTGGGAGAACTTAAGTTTTTCCAAAATTAAGCTTTTAAATTTTTCTTTTATGATGATACGGGGTTGTCATTTATGAGCTGAAAAAATTTTGACTAAATTCATAGTGTTTTATACTTCTGAATAGAGTATGAAAAGCTGCGCAAGAAGATGCTTAAACCTAGATTGTGAAACAAAAAATGGACCTAGTATCTCTTACATTTCAAGTGCAGTATGTCCCAATTGTCTCATACAGGTCCTTAAAAAGCAAAAGCGATGTTTACTGTAGTAGATTGCATGAAACGCTACCAAGTAAATTTTATAGTTATCATTAAAAAAATAACACAAAATGTATTTTAGCTAATTCATGCGTTTTGATTTATACTGACTAATCTTTTATCGGACGACCTTCCTCGCATTTGCGCATGCCTAAGATCTTTTCTGATTTTCCCAAAACACAGGGGAAATGCAAAGTAACATTCAACCAGGAAGTAAACAACGCCTAACTTATCACCCCTTGTTCAAATGGAAGCGTTCATGACTGCCAGGGGCGCCTTTCGGGGTTGGACATTAATACTACATCAATGCTTCTTTTTTAGCTGTTTATTTCGGTTTTTTTTTTTTCTGAAAAGCCCAGATTTTGAAAATAGGCGAATCTCTGTAAATACACATGCGTGTTTTTCAAAATTGTTAAATGTCCTGTTTTCAGAAAAAAAAAGTCAAATACCGCTTAAAGACCATATATGTAGTTGAAGCCACACTTGCTAGCCTGTAACAATGATTTATTAGTATCTGGTAAGCGAGTGCGGTGAACTTCGATCACGCAACGATTAGAATGGAACCGCATGCATTTATGGAGAAGAGGCGAGGTAATCCCTTTAAAAAGGTTTAAGTGTAGAAAGTTTGCTGTGAAAGAATTCCTATTAATTGTACTTGATGTTTCAGCATTTTGTTTTAAATATATGCATTAGAAACTGGTTGTTTTGCATAACAATTTTAAAGTAATGTGTTTTTAATAGTTACTTTATTTATTTTAATATTTTTTGGCGGTATTAAATCGCAGATATCAATTAGCAAGCAGAGCGAAATGAGTTCATTCCTTCAACGAAAACGTTTTGGAGATGTTACTAAGTGTGCCAAGGGTGTAGATATAGACCCAGGGGGCTCAGGCCCTTCCGAAAATCAAGATTTTTTTTTTTTAATAGAACGTAATTTGGTTGACTGTTTTTACAAACAATTTCTGTGTTTTTAACTAAAAAATTAAGTACACTATGAGAGGGGAGAGTAACCGAGCTGAAGAGGGTGTACACAACTTTCAATTCCTTCAATAGTGTGCGAAATGAAAACTACATGCTTTCCAGCGCCGGATTCATGGGGAAATTCGGGAAACATGACCGAGGCTCCTAACTTGAGAGGGCACCAAATCAGCAGACAATTTGAGAAAAAGAAACAAACATTTCCCTTGGAATTTTTGCTGCATGAAAGCCTTTAAAACGTAATTTAAAAAAAGTAAACAAATGGTTCAGGCGAGCTCTCTTCGGGAATTTTCAACATTGACGTTCAAAAACACGACTTTAAAATCTCAGGATATGTTGAAGGGGATGAAGAGGTTCTGGGGCTCTCCTCCCACCATTTTAGCCTACTTTCCTGTTAAAATGAAAAAAAAAAAAGACGAAAAAATCGTTTAAAGTATCTTAATGCATCATAAAAATAGCGTCAAGTCCAAAAAAGTCAAAAAGGAGTAAAAAAACAAAATAAATATAAAAATTAAAAAGATTGGAAAGTAGGGTTTTGAGATGGGGAAAAATGTGTGTCTGTCTGTACCCCCCCTCCCCTTAGAGCTTAAAGGTGAATATCAGGAAAAGTGCCAATTTGATCATGGAAATTTTCATGTTTCAAAGATACTCAGAAAATGAAATTAATAGAGTATTTCGAATGCACATTAGTAAAACTTAAAAAAAAAAAATTAGGGGCATGGTCAAGGTGAACATTTACCCCATTTTAGGGGGGTTGTCCTTGAGCGTTGCCGACATGATGAGAATGCTACCGATCTGACAAATATTACAGATTTCACACTTAGTGTACAAAAGTAAACACTTTCACTACCTTTTATGTTTAAAAAGAAAATACTTACTACTTAGAATATAATATTTACACAACCTGAACGCTTTTTTAGTCATAAATAAAATTAGAGGCTAATTAAAAGTTAAAGTTTAAATAAGTGCGACAAAGATTTTTTCAAACAGATAAATAGGTTAATAGTTAAAAAATCAAAATAAAATAAAATTATTAACACAATCTTAAAAAACGAAATTAATTCCAGACAGTCAGAGTTTGGAGGGGGAGGGAGATTTGCACTAAACTGTTCGTAAGTTTTCCATAAAAAAAATATATTTTTGGGTGCAGTAGTTACGAACGAAGGTCTGAATATTTATGTGAAAGAAAAGGTGAAAAATGGCAATAATTTTGTTTGAAAACTCCAATTTTGCGAAAGCAATGTTTTTGAAGCATTAAAAAAAACAATAAATGAACTGCTTTCAACAATGGGAAAATTTGGCAGGAAAAACAATGCACTTGAAATTATCTTTGTACTTCAAAACTCAACTCAACAAACTCATAACACGAAGAAAGAATTGCGAAAAAACATCGGTAACGCACGCATCAGTTTCGTATCAAAATCTTCTACTTCGACGCTGCCGACATGACAAATCTCCCGTAATAGCTGAACACCCCTAATTAAAGATTCGAGAATAAAAACACCTTATATCCATGTCCATGGTAATAGGTTTCTTTTCCAGTATGCAAAAATAGATTGAAAAATGAATTTATTTTGTGTCTTAATTACCGCTGCCGTCATGACAATTCATTTGGTAGAAACGGAAAAGTCCAGATTGAGCAGATCTTACCTGTAATTTAATGCAACTGAAAGAAAACTTTCGATCGAAACTTAAACATCATATATTAGGGCTTCACCCAGCGCACTTTATTAATACCAAAATATGTTTCGTCTTGAAATTACAATCGCGAAAGCGAAAGTCTGCGCTCTCGTCATGTTGTGAAAACTTGTGACAAGCAGAAATTGCACTTTTTATCAATATAAATTCATTTTATCTAAAGTACAAGTTAATCTTCATAGACGAACATAAAACACGTTATTTACTTCAGTACATGTTTCTGCTGCGATGTTTTACAATCCACAGGATTTTTTTTTAATTTAAGATTTGAATGTGTGACGCGCTGCCGACATGACATTGAAGCAATGAAAAGAGTTCTACTGTCACGAATTAAAGCAAAATCTAAAAATTTTGTTATGGATTGCATGTGCGACGAAGTTTACAGTATGAAAATAGAAACATTTTTGGTTTTTATTTGGAATTGCTTGGGAAATTCATTGTGACTTTAATTAGCACTTTTCTTGATATTCACCTTTATGTCCCGGGTCAACTAGCCGGGTACCCGGCCCTGCCCGGGTTTCGGCCGGGTATGGCGTTTTAGTGACACTCGTTCATGAATTTTTCAACATTAAAGTGCATATCATACACACAATGGCTACTTCTGTAAACAATAGCATATTTTTCTGACTGGACAAACTAAAAAACTGTATTACACACCTTAAATACAAATGCAAGCTACAAATAATGTTTAGGTAAATTGGAAATGTTATAAGCTTGGTACAGGGTGCGGCGGAGAAACTTGCAGACTTGAAAAGTCAACTAAGGGAAAAGTAATCATGTATCAGTTTACTACTTTTTATAAGATATGGTACCCATTCTGAATTTTTATATTAATTAGATTTAAAAACTACATCGGGAAGAATGACGGCCCCTGTTAATGATGCACTCATGTACCCTAGATTTGTTGCACTCTTTCGAGCATGTCGACTGATGGGATGTTGGTGATAGCAAGCCGGATGTTGTTCTTCAGGCGTTGCAGGGTTAGGGGCTTGTCGTTGTAAACGATCGATTTGAGATACCACGCATAAAAAATAGTCACAGAGTGTCAAATCGGAAGAGCGGGCCGTCCACGGTACGTCACCTTTCAAGGAGACGTTATCATCACTCAACTGGTGAACTACAGCAAGTTTGTAGGGATGAAACTGGAGTTCGTTGTGAAGAATTCGTCTCATTGTCCAATCAAAAACCCCCAAAGCAGCAGCGTGTTTACGCGCCGAACGCCTGGGAGAGCGCAAAAACGACTCCCTCACTTTTTCGACGTTTTCTAGGGTTCTGGAAATCCGTTGACCTCCTGGGCCTCTTTTTGCCACCCTCTCACTTTCCCTGAATGTTTTCACCCACGAAACAGTCGATTCCCAGCCAGGAATGGGAACAACGGGCTGAATTTCGAACCGAGTTCGGAAGGCACGTTGAGTGGCGACCACCGAAAGATTATTTGAAAAGTAAGATTCGGCGGC
>JAXGGA010014136.1:0-33001 GCA_038373865.1 Uloborus plumipes | reverse complement strand
CGGACATCATTTGAGAGGTTACAGTGACCTCCCGTGATCTCTCATCGGAGCTCCCCTGTCTACATTTAACACGAAAAACAAGAACACTTTCTATAAGGCCCGAACTCCACATGAGCAGAAAACCGAAAGCGTACACAGAAACGGAATTTCTGTTTCAGTTGAGTTTCCGCCGAACAGGTGGTTTTTCGAGCAGAACAGCGGCGCGGAATCGATGGCGTATTCCAGAGCGCCATCTGCAGATGGATTCTATGCATTTAGCATTTTCTTGTGCTTTCAGCGGGGAAAATGGACGATCAAGACGAAGTTATTGCCATGGTCGGATTACACTTGATTAATTTTACAGTTGCATTATCAGAATCAAAAAGAAAAAAAAAACGAAAGCAGTCTTTTGGGTGAGGACGATTATCCGCCTACACACACATTTTTATCGCAGTTCGTCTTTACGAAGTGCATCATTTGAATCCTAGATGTCAGTTTTTTTTAAAAATAATATCTGCTTCAAATTTCAAAACCATTTACCTCAAATACCTTTCAAAACAAAAAAACTTTAAAATAAGATTTCAACCAATTTTTTTTGTTTTATCTAAAAACTTTTTCCTGATTTTTTGCAAATTAGATTTTTTCTATTGACTTTTTTGAACTTCTCTTAATGCTAAAACTATAAAAAAATGTCGGTCTGATATTTTTTTGCAAAACTATATTGAAAATATCGTTAAAGGTGATTAAATTCATTATATTTTTACCAAAAAATGTAAGGGGCTAAAAAGAAAAAAATATCGAAAGGTATTATATTTATGCAATAGATGGCGCCATTTCTTCCAACGAGATCATGTTCCTAACCGATTAGGTCAAATTTTGCACCAAACGTGGTCCATAATACGATGTCTTTAAAACAACATTTTTATAGTCTTTTCTGTTTTTTGTCGTACAAACAAGGATAATTTTGTACTTCTTCTTTAAAAACTTCGAGATTGTACTTCGTAGACATGCTTTCAACAACACATACGGTGGCCGCCATTGTTAAAAGCTTCACATTTGAAGACGAGCTCCTATTGGCTGTTCCAAAGCGGAATCCGCCAGTAGCGGCAGAAAAGTTGAAATTTTTCTACTTCCGAGTCTGCCGCGATTCTGCCCAGCGGAAAGGGGAAAAACTTGTTTTTTCAGTTTCTGCTTTCTGTTTCCGTCGATTTTCCGCTTATGTGGAGTTCGGGCTTAACTTGTAAAGAACATCGAACAAGCATCTTTCCCTTTTCTCGTCAGATCGCGCGAACTTCCCTGCATGAACTTCCCTAAAAATAGGAAAAAAAAGCTATGGCTAAAAACTACTGCCGATTTTGACCGAACTTGATCTAAAATGTCATGAATTAAGACATGTTTTCAGAAATTTCCGTCTTAGGATTACGTGATAGTATAGATTAATTTTTATGTTTGAATATTTGATACTAATCAGACATGTCCGATGTTTCATGATATATGAAGTCATGCTGAAAATATGCAAACATTTATAAAAAAAAAAATAAAAAAGAAAGGAAAGGGCCACATTTTACAAATACCGAAATGACGCATCATTTTGCTGCTGAAATAATAAAAGAACGACGGTGATCTAAGATGATAGAAAGAAACAAGAGGAAAAACCGATAAAATGAAGCGGAAAATTTTATAAATACCTGAAGTTTGAGCGATCGGTTAATGTATTATATCATCAAGAATAGCATCAAGAAAACGAAATTCGAATTCCAACTTGAGGGTTGAGTGGTTTCTTTTCCGCTGCTTCTTATGATTATTATTTTGTGATTTAGAACTGTTTTCTGGAAGAACTTTGGAAAGAAACTTTCTAGTTCAAAAACGTATCGATTTCGCCAGAAGATATTTTATTGCATTATTTCTTTATTGCAAACGTTTTTACGCTTGAAATATAAATCACGTAAGAGCTTAAAAGCATTTTTATTCGTGCGTGATGGCAACAGACGGTAGGTTTGGTGGGCACGCTTCGTGTAACAAGAATTCTTCCAAAAACAATTATTTTATTGTAAATTTTCAGGTTGAGGAAAGAAATGGAATGTAAGAAATCCATGAAATCATAAAGTAGATTTGAGACACAGAATTCAAAAAAATATTTTCAATTCAGAGCAGTTCCCGAATTTACATATTTTTAACCAGTAAAAACTTTGCTGATAATTCGTACTGAAAATACAATTACTTTTCATGAATTGCAAATGAACAGATTTTTATTGATCATAGTTAATTGTGAAACAAGGTATTAGGACAGAAACTAGTAATGAAAAAAACATGCATGTGATGCAAAATTACAATGAACTCCCTTCTCCGGTAATTGGAAATGGAATCCGTGATAAAAGCACTAAACTAAGTTCTAGGTACAGACAATAAATATTTTGCATTTACAAACAGGAAAATCTCATCATAACAATGATCCATTGACGAATGTAAAAAAACCTAATAAAGCAGTTTTCAGAAAACGATGTTCAAGGTTGCAATCATTGCAAATGACTAAGTAATCTTTCCGCTAGCATTAGATTTTACTGTCTTCAGTTTCTGTGGTTTTTAAATGGGGAAAAACAACTTTAAAGCCAGGATGACTTGCTACCAGCGCCTTCTAAAATGCGCGATTAAACACTCACTTTTAGAAGAAAGTTCCGCGAATCCTGAAATATCTCTTACACCATTTCTTTTACAGAATACTTTTTAAGCACATTAGATCTTCGTATAGCTGCCGCTTTGAGCAAAGGTGTGCCCAAGAAAGGAGGATGTCATGGAGTAAACAGTGCCACTGAAATTTTTAGCAATGGTATTTTGGAGTTTTGTTTTTTAATTCAGGCGGTCTCATTCTACAGTGGATGCTCCGTAATATTTGCGGGGGGTGCGCCATCTCCCTTTGGCATGGGCACACATCTCTGGTAACTAGTGTGTCTTGTGTAGTTAGTGTACTGCCCGATCTTCTTATGTGAAACCTTCCGCGCATTTACGCATGCGTCAGGTCTTCTCTGATGTTACCAAAATAGGGGTATCAGGTGATAACAATAAGGGGAAGAATAATAAAAAGCATTTTGAACCGTATCAAACAACGTGGAACAATGCCGATTTCAAATACATAGTTTTGTTGAATATGTCAAAAGGATATAGCAAATGCAAGTTAAAAATTGAAAACTTCAGAAAGTTGTCCCCCACAACCCATTCACCTTTTTTCAAGTGGAACTGTTCGCGAGTGCTAGGCGCGGTTTTCAAGGACGGACAGTAGCTCTTAACGACCACAGGAATCCAATAAATTTCAATGTGGTGTTTTAGTGCATCATTTAATACTAAATCCACCACGCTTTCACTTATTTGCAGCAGCTGCTTGACTGTACAAAACATTAGTGGAACGAATAAGATTCAAACAAAATGTTTCTGTAATGTTATGCATGCACAAAAAACAGGAAAAATTTTGGGCACAAACTAGGTAAAAAATATTTTAAGTTGCATTCAGTGGAATTAAAAAAAAAAAAAAAATACAGGGGGAAGGCAGGAAACATGAAGACTCAGCTGCTATACTGTCGAAAGGAAACGCTTTGGAAACGCTTTGAAACGTCTGCCCAACACTTATCAAAACAAAAAAAAAAGTCCAGTTCGCTCCAGTTTTGTACCTACTGAACCTATCTATCTTTTTGACAAGACACATAAACTAAGAAATGAATGATGAAATTGCATTGAACATAAGTGAATCAGAAGACATTATGGAAGGAGAGGAGGGAGTGTTTAAACTGAAAACGACTTGATGAGAATTGATTTCACGAGATTTAGAGGGGTAGGGTAGGGATCAATTGAGGGGACACATTTTCATAATCAATCATTCAGAAGTTTAGCATAACATAAATTTTTCATAGAATCAAAAGTGCGCCTTAATAAAATGAAGTAACATTCGAGATGGGTGATTCTACCAAATTCATAGAATTTATTTTCAACAACTTTAAAATCATCAAGTACGATAGAATAATACTAAATTTATGCACAGACAAAAAATAAATATATTTCACTAAAAACGGTGCTGTTCACAAAAACTTCCAACAAATGGCACTTTAAAAGCTGCCTCGCCATCAAATATCTCGAGCAATAAAAAAAAAAGCAAAATACTCATTTTGGATACAAAACTCCGGTGTTTGATATTCCGGATCAATCCAAAAATAGATGCGATAAAAATAAAAGCACGGCAAGGGAGCAGCAAATTGCTTGTTTTCTTTGCTCTTACATACACTCCTCTTTTTTTTTTTTCTCTCTCTCTCCTTTTTTTCCTTTTTTTTTTCTTTTTTTTTTTTTTTTTTTTTTTGCTCAAGCCTCTTCCATCGGAAGCTTGCGCTGGGTTATTTTCCATCTTTAGCTTTTATAGCCTGAAACATAAGTTTTCGAGTAAATGAATTACTTCCGTGGTTTTCCTCATAACTTATAGAGATGCCATCTTTAATGTAGTGCATTTACTCATTTCGATAGGGCATTTGTTTTCTTTTAATAAATATAACGATTGTTTCATATCGAGACAAGGGGAGGGGGAGCAAGGAGTGGTCTTGAATTGGAAAGGTCAACCTTTTGTAGTTTTCTACACACGGGTCATTCTTGCGGAAATAATAAAAGTCATCAAAGACACTTTTTTTCTTTTTATACATTTTAATAATTAAACTGTTTTTAATCAATAGCAACACAAGAACGGTTTGAAAGCTCTTTTGTGTCCGTTTCATTTTTACCTTTCTATGCGTTTTTTTTTTTAAATTTATTATTAATTTGTTAATTTATTTATTTTTTTTTTTTTGATTCGCTCGGTTACTAAAGAATTGAATTCTTAACAGATAATACAACGCCCTAAGTGTTTTAAAAAACTAGAAATAGTAGAACGTCAAAAAATGGAGCTGGATTATCAAATTGTTCCGACTTTCGAAGTTGAGAGAATAGTATTTTATTTTCTCAAATAAAATAGTTGTATGATATGCATGTATAAACACACGGAAAGTTTACGATAGGTAACATTTTTCAACAAAAAATACCTCTCATTGTGAACTAAAAAAAAAAAAACATTTGTCAAAACTTCATGGGAGCGAGTTCGGATTTTTTAGGGATGCACCGAGTAGCATTTTACCGTGTAGCCGAGTACCGAGTACTCGGCCTTTCACTACTCGGCCGAGTACCGAGTACCAATTGTTTTTTAAAAAATCATTGACATAGAACGGTACAGGGTTAGAAATCATTACAAAATTTTACTGGTCTTCTCGACCAGTGAGCAGGAATATATGCTGGTTAACAGACAACATCACTGGTCCACCTTAAATCATTAATCACATTTTTTTTCTTTAAAAAAAATGGTGGTCCTTGGATTGTTTTTATGGTGATTCGCGGCGAGTTTTACTGGTCTGGAACCAATGGACCAGTAGTAAATTCGAACCCTGACATATGAACTGATGATTGGAATGGACCTCTATATGATAGTTCTTAGAACAAAAATCCCACTGAATTTAACTTATGCATTGTTTAAAATATTTTATTTATTTTGTACCCCCAAAACTCCCCCCTAACAAAAACCCATCCACCCACAACCTACACCCAACCTAATTCCAACACAACCACACAACAATCAACTAACACCAACACACCCAATAACTACCCCCTAACTACCCAAACATTCCTATCAAATCATCCTACACCCATCCCCTCCCCATACCCACTATCCCCACCCCCCATCCAACTCCACATCCTCTCATAACCTCCTCTCATTCTACAAAAAAAATTCTCCAACCACCCACTCCCCCACTACAAAATCAATTATTCCCCCCCACCCCCTAAACACAAACATCCCCACTCCCCCCCTAAACACTATCCCAACCCACTATATACCTCTCTCTTTAAAAAACTCTTCTTAACACAAATCCTCCTAATCTTCCACCTCAAACCCCTCCCATCATCCCTCAACTAAAAAATCCCCACCAAACCTCACCCCCCAAACCAACAACCCACAAAACATTCAAAACAAAAAACCAACCCACAACTCCCACAAAAACACCCCACCACCCCATCCAACCAAAACAACACATATAACACCCACATCCCCCTAAATCCACATCCCCCCCATCAAAACCCCCAACTACCACACCCAAAAACCATCAACTCCCACACAATTCCACATCCATCCCTAAACAAAAACCATCTAAACAACCACAACCACAACCTTCACCAATTCCATAACAATCCCCCTTACCTAACCCACCCCCCCACATCTCAACATCCACCTAATGATATGTGTTACAAAATACATACCAACAACCACAACAAACCTTTCCACAACCAACAAACCCCCCCAACACCTCCACTCCAACCTAACCACACCTACAACACAAAAAATCCACACACTCGCACTCCAGCACTCAATAATCCCAAAATTACAAAACCACACAATCCCCCTATACAATCCCCACAACCCAACCAAAACACCTACACTTACCACTCTCTACCCCATCAAACCCCCCAAACTCCTCCCCCACCCCTCTACACTTGCCAACATTCCTCTCACTTCCTCTACCCTCCACAACCACCCCTTCTACCAACCTATCCCACCCCACCTTAAAAAATAGTACATACCCCATACCCACTCACAATACACCTACTTACCAACCACACTCTCATAACACTTTCAAAAAATCCCCACTCCAACCTTCTCCCATATACAACACAGTCACCAAACTTTCCCAACCTCTCAACATGGCCAACAGACTGTGGTGTGGTGTGTCGAGTAACAATCTATAAGCATAATCCTCGGCTGTATTCGCATGGTCCCCCTCATATGAGTTGAAGCATATATGAGGAGACATGTTGAATACTGTCAACTTTCTACTACTTCTGAAAACGCCCCATGCGCCTTTCGACCTCGACACTCAATTACAATTAAGAATGTATAAAAAAAGTAGGATAATAAAAACTCGCATGGCATCCATAACTCGAAATAATCCCCGGAGGATTACAAAAAAAACACGTTTGTAAGCCTACCAATGTAAAACTAGAGTACATATTCCAGAATATAGAGATCAGGACTTTGGTATTTGAGTGTCTCATAACTAATTTTTACGATTCCCCGCTAATGAGAGTTTGAATCCCCATAGGTTCATGAAATTTTATCATCAGGCAAAGATTTCCTGCCGTTTCCAGACGAATGAGATTACTGGAATACTATGTGATTATGCATGAAAAGAAGTCGTAAAATATTAAAATTAGTTACGATTTATGGCGTAAAGCTGCTATAGCCAGTTAATGGCCATTTTATGTCTCAGTTTCGTTTCTTGTTATACCTTATTTCATAGGACATAACATGGTTGTAATTGGAATTCGCCAAAAATAGTGAAGTTTTAGGAGCCAGGAAATATTTTTAGTCATCAGAAAAATTACTTCAAAGAGTTTTTCACACGATTACTATTTCGTTCTTTTCGTTTTGATTATGTGATTTGCTCTCTCAATCGAATTCAAACAGGTATTACCTCAGACTGAAAATAAGTTTCTTATTAAGTAGAAGATTAAAGCTACACTGCAAAAAAAAAAAAAATGTTGTTTTTACAGTATAATACTTGCAGCCGAAGGTTCCAATTTAAAACTGCAAAATGCACAGTAATTAACTGTAAAACCAGCAATTTTACAATTTCTTAATGTAAAGTTAGATATTTCAGTTAATTGACTTAAAATTTAGCTGTATTATACCGTAAAAACAACAGTGTACTACTGGCAGCAGAGGTTCCAGTTTAAAACTGTAAAGTGCACGGCAATAAACTGTAAAATTAGCAATTTTGCAGTTTATTACTGTAAAATTAGCAATTTTTAGTTTATTTCTATAAAATTAGCTGTATTATGCTGTAAAAACAACATTCATTTTTTATAGTGAAAGAAAACTCCAGACTTTTTTTTTCCTGCTCTGTTCGATATTTCCTGAATTACTATCACGGAAAGCTTCTTTTGTGAAAATATTTAAAATTCCAAAATTCAAACCAAGCATACATGGAGCTTAGCTCATCAACCGTTAAAGAAATTCAGACAAAACCTCGCGGCAGGAAACAGAGGGACCGCACGAGCGGACAGACAGACAGGAAAACGCAAGTTAATGGGGGAGAGCAGGTAATGGTGGCACGCGTCAGATGACACGCGTACAGAGAGCAGCTGCTACTGCTGGTTGGGGGGGGGGGGGGGGGGGGGGGGTGCTCTTTCATACCGACCCATCTGCGAGGTGAGCCCCTGGAGATAGTAATAAAGTATCGACAAAACAGCCAGGTGCACTGAAATGGTGCAGTGGGGGACAAGGGCAGGGATTCGGGCGGACACAGGCGGTGAAAAATATTGTAATAAATTTTTGATAATTTCTGGGCTTTGAAAAAAAAAAAATTCATTTTCATAAGAAACCCATCATCATTAATTTGCTCTTTATGTTTCAAAATTAGGTTTCATCAGGTGATTGCATCTGGTTCTCACTTGCATTATTTATCACTTTACTTGTTAAATACCCCGAGTCATCTATAGGTGTACCAATGGCGTATTCAGGCGGTGGGCTGATAGGGCTGCAGCCCCGTCCGAAATTTTCAAAACGAATTTTTAAAATGCAAACTAAGTTTTTTTTAATTTCCTTTTTTTCTTTTTGAAATCTCAAAATGAGAATAGCTTTTAGAACAGATAATTAAGTATGGAACAAAATTAAAAGAAATATTTTTTTGTTTTGACATGTCTATTTTACTGTACGTCATGTTTATGACTATCCTATTATTCCATTTTGTTCATTTTTATTGCAAATCTATGTTTTAATGTTTTACAGTCATCTAATTCCGTTAAATAAATTTCAGCAAATTGAATTGAAACCCAGTATTGGGAACAATAGTAAAATAAACTGCAAAATTAACATTATTAGAGCGTAAATTTGCCAAAATATTGCAAACAAGTGTTTCAGCAACACCTCTTTCAATGAAGAATTTTTTTTTAATTTAAATTTATCATTCTCTGTGTCCATCAAAACGCTTTCTTCACAATAATTTTAATGACAAAAAAGTTTTTTTAATGATGTATTTTTGTCGACTTAAATAGGCATTGAAGCAGAAATTCGAGACATTTACTTTTCTTAGCTACATTTCATGAGGTGCCCCCCCCCCCCACTCTCAAAGAGTCTTGACTCAGCCCCCCCCCGAAATGATTTGTCTGCGTACGCCACTGTGTGTAACATATACTATCATTTGTATTTTTAATTTATTTTCTGCAGCAACAGAGACGCTAAAGGTTTATTTTTTTGAAGAAGAAGAAGAAGAGATGTAAATTACTATATGAATAAAAGAAACAAAACGCGCGTAAAAAATTCTAAAAATCGATTTCCTATTGTTACAATATTTTCCGGAACAAAAAATTATACTAAAAAAACTTGTCCTTCAGGGTTAAGGTTTATAGACATTTTTTTTTTTTTTTTTTTTTAATATGTATCAATTTTAACGTCAAATCTTCGATGAAATTGTTTTGAGCTCGCCAAGCGAAATAAAACTTTTACTTTTCACAGGAAAAGAAGAAAGAGGAAAAGAAATCTTAAAAAACAAAACTATGTTTTATTTAAATAAAGACCTTGATGAAAACCCAAGATATATGTAGATTAGAGGTAAAAAAAAGCAACCACATAAAATACTGAGCACATTTTTACCCGAATATTGCAAGCAATGACATGATTAATTTAGGAATAACTCGTGTCAGAATACCATTTTTCATCATGAAACTAAAACAAAGCAACTTGTTTTATGACAGAATTAAGCTATTCCTCAAAAAGAGGCATTGTGAGAAAGAAGAAAAAAAAAAAAAATGCAGGAAATAAACACAATCGCGAAGAGAGAATGAAATTTCACCTTGCCATAAAATATGAATCCGAGATCGGTTTTTAAATATGAAGGTGCAATGAACTGCACGTACTTTAAATTGTTTACCGGGAAAAGAATATACTATGAGCGTTTACTTCATTCGATACTATAAATTTACAAAAAAAAAAAAAAAGAACGAGTATCTAGTAAATAAAACAAAATTTTTATTCATAATCGATATTTTGGATGATTTTTAAAACATTTTTTCGTAATCGGAAATAGAGGTGAGACATCATTGAAAAAAGATCGATGGTTTTGACACATCGATGATCGATCCAAAAACATTAAACTTTTTAAACCGTTTTAATGCTATAACTGAATTTAAAACCTGATTTCATTAATAAATTACTTACATTTTTTAAACTGTAATGGAAAAAAACAAGATTGTTAACTCTTCTGCAATTTAAACTACTTCTATAAATATATATTTTTAAAACTTTCCAATGCCTCATAGATGTCGCAATGACTAATTAGTAATGAAGCTTCCATAATAGTTTTAAACATATTCACATTTTTAAGGATGGTTTCGGTTTAGTTCTAAAATATCGAAGCCGAAACAAATATAGAAAGCAAAACATCGATGTTTTTATAAAAGCATCGATGTCGTACCTAAGATCGGAATCTTAAATTTTTTTTAAACCGTGGGAAATTAAATAAAATTAATAAACAACTTTGTTTCTCAGAAATTCTCTCGCACAAATCTTCCCAAGAAAAATGCAAAATTCAATTCTATATGTGCAACTAATTATTTCCCACGGCAATAAAGGATTTTCAAAAGAGTATTGCGTGAAAAAATTGAAAAGGGAATGAATACATTTGAATTCACTTATGTGTAACGAAATCGCAAATGGATGTAATACTTAAAAAAAGAAAAAAAAAAAAAAAAAGAAGGTTAGGCAAAATTTGAAATGAAACGGGTTACGACATCACTTACTAGAAAATAAAAATGCAAAGCGAGAAAACAAAATTTTGCAATTAATATTACAAACGTGAGTCTTCCTCATGTTAAGTCTTTAATTATAGAATAATGTTGACCTGAGTTAGGTATAGAGGAACAATATGCCATTTTAAAAACTTTCAAGTACATTTAAAAACTTTTAAATATCTTAAACTCTTAGGCCAATTAATGAACTAAATTTAACAATTGCTTAATGCAGCTGGAGGGAGGGGGGGGGGAGAAAAAACGAAGTCTAATTGTTGGAGACTTGGGGGAGTCTAATTGTTTAAACAAAGCACCTTTTTAAAAAAATAGAATTAAAACTTTTAATAAATTGAATATTTATGGTATTTAGTTTTGCAAAAACAAAAAAAAAGTAATATTTTCAACTCATCCCCGTCCACATTAGCGAAAAAAAAAAAAAAAAAACACAATATTTTGAGAAGGATGAGAATCTTCCGACTTACTTTAGAAATACAAGAAACACTAAAAAGAAAGACGGGGGGGGGGGGGGGCAACGACTTAGGATATCTTCCAAAAGAAGGAAGGGGGTAAGTAGTTTCTCTTTTTGAATTTCCTTTGTGGCTGTTTACATGCCTCAAAAGTCAATGAAAACAACGTCGGAAATTTCTTTAAATAGTTGATGAGTTCGGTATTTTTAAAGGGCAACCAATATTATTCAGATTAAATGGCTATTCCTCCCGTAACGTTTACAATACCTTCCTATCTCCTAAAACCACCTAATTTACTAAAAGTAGATCCATATTACTGGAATTATTAAAAATATATTCTCAAAGGCTAAAAATAAATAACACCACCTAAATGGTTTATAAATTATCTACTGTCGTAAGCTTTTGCATTCTTTAAGTTTAATGCTGCGAAGAAAAACAAATAAACAAATTCAAGCCGATGGATTGTTCAATTGATATAGTTTCAAGATTTAAAAAAACTTGCAACGAGTAAAATTTGTTTTGTTAAAGAATGATTAGTTTTCAAATTACTGTTCGGCAAAAAAGAAACAAAACACACTTTAAAATAACATTTGATTTTATACCAAAACATTTTCAAACTCGATTGTTCCTAGCCAACAATTTATTATTCTTTCCTAAAACTAAACCAATTTTGAAAATAAGATGTTGTAAACAGTAAGAGAGCTATTTCAATATCTTTAACGTTATACTGAGTCTAAAATAATTGTTTCTGATCACGTTGCAAAAGAAATTTTGAAAAAATCGAATCGGTTAATGTTCCTAACAATATAGCAATGAAACTTTTTAGAAAGTACAAAATAAGATTGGGCTATTTTGAACATCAAAAGAAATTAAAGAAAACTTACCCTACATCAATGGAAGTTGTCATTGAAGAAAAGACTTAACTCATAATTTAAAAAGTTAATAATCCTTCGATCCAACGGAATTGAAACTGCACATGAATAATTGCAAAATCCACACTGAACTGCTAGTTATTTTAGACTGAAAGTAAAATGTTTACTTCAAGACTTCCACCAGCTATGAAACTGGAGATGCACATCACGTAGCTGCAATTAAAGGCAGAATTCCATTCGACGGGTTATTTAAAATGCCGCTTTTGCGCCAAGAGCTATGGGTATGTAGGTTGGTGTCAAAAGTCTTGAGATCCGAATTCGGGATACCTCGCTTGCAAGGGGCCCGCCAGGGGATTAGCACTGGGAAAGTTCACTGAAGGCTTGTTTGCACACTATTGCGAGCAAAACAGTAGCTGTAATCACCGATCGGTATCAATAAGCACTGATACGCACTCCGCGGCAGAAGTTATGCCAGATACGATTCGAATAGCTCACAAGATGAAATGATGACAAAAATTCGGATGAAAATATTCGACGTAACGGAAGACTGGATATTGATCGGTGAGGTTCTGGCGCCATCTGTCGACTAGAAAAATAGCTTCGAACAGAAAACTGAAACATTGTTTTGGAAAGTTTTTAAGTATTTTTAAAGAATAAATTCAAATAATTTTATTTGCAAACTATGCAAAATGATAAAAATATTTTTTTTTCTAAGATTTCAGTCATTTTTAACTTTTGAATCGACGTTTAACATTGGATTTTTAAAACTTATTAATTAAATAAAAATACCTTAAGGTAATAAAAGTGCAAAATGTATATCGTATAAAAAAAAAAAAAGGAAAAATTTAAGGTTCTCGAAAAATTAGTAATATTTTTTAAATAGGACTATAATTTCTATTCATTCAAAGGGAATTTCGCTGCACAAGGAATCTAAGCACTGTAATGGAAAAGAAATGTTGACTAAATTTTTATTTTCGTTAAAACATTTATTTCTCTGTATTGGTATTCATTGTAATGGGATGTAACTGTAGTTGGGATTTCCTTATCCTTTCGAAATGAAAAAAAACTCTTTGAGAATTAGTGTGAAAGGAAACAAAAATTGCTTTTATTTCGTGGTCTTTAAAGCGTTGATTTTTGCAAGCTTTACGTTTCGAAAAAAAAATTATTATTTAACACATTTTAACAAAAGATAAAATATTAACGACAACCTAATGCATAATTTGATATAAAATAATAGAAAAGGAAAGACAAGTTAACACGTTCAATGCTGACCTCATAACAATGGTAACTACCATCGGGCTGAAAAAAAATTTCTTGTCTAACTTAACAATTCCACTCCATTTCTAATGTAGATAAAGGGAAAAAAATAATAATTGTTTTTTAAATATTCCAATTGTGAAAATTTAAAGTTCTCCCCCAAGAGGACAGCCGCCCGCTACGTGAATCTGTTGCCGTCCTTCCAAGAGTTCATGCGCTCCCAACGTGTTAATAAAAAGTTCTTCTTTTGGTATACTCTCAATCTCACATTGTAAAATTTTAATTTTGTAATCAAATCTATAAAATCTTGGAGCCTCTACTGATCAAAGAAAAAAGTGGAGAAATTTCTCCTGAGACACATTCGCATTTTATAAAAATTATAACATTGCGGAAATTGGAAAAAAAAAGAATAAATAAGTCGGGGGGAAATTATAATAAAAAGTGGAATTAGAGTAAAAATGATAAATAAAAGAGAAATCGGGTAAAAAATTATAATAAAAATGGAGTTCATAAATAAATAAAAGTAATAAATTTTTTTTAAAGCGAAAAATCGTTGAAAAACGAATGATTCTCATTGCTGCGTAAAACAGAAAATTGAAACCTTTGTTAATTTTTATCAGGTGCTATTATAGGTAACTGCGAAAAAAAGGGGAACAAAAGAAATAAAAAACATTAAGCTCATTACTCGACAATTAATTCGCGATGTAGAATTGCTGCAAGTACAAGTACATCTATTCTAGAAATTCAGACACTTGCTAACGAAACTGTAAGAAGCATCATAAATGGTGATGCTAAGGGAAAAAGACTTTTAAATACTATTTATTCCATCTCATCTTGTTTTGAGGACCCCTCCTCCCCCCTTCCTTCCTCGGTAGTTTTAATCTGAATTGAAGACAAACAATGAAAAATCAATTAAAAAAAAAATTATTTTCACTGATTTAATTGTGATGATTTGACACATTATATAATTATTTCGCTGCTCTAAAAAACTCTCCGTTTTTCAGTTTTTTTTTTTCTTTTTCAAAATTTGACTGTTCAACAGAATATTTAATTTATTGTAACGAACAAAAAGCCGTAATTCCACGAATCTGACGATTTAAATTCGTAGAACTCCGCTAATTAGCGAGAAAATCACATGTATGCGCAAGATAAAAATTTAGAAATGGACAAAACAAATAATGAAAATAAAAGAAAATGTCAAATTATATTCGATTTTTATGACATTATGATTTATGAAGTGTGTCTGTTTGGTTTTTTGCTTTCCTGTCCTTCGAAAAACTTATCAATTAATTTCAAAACGCATGTAGAAAGGCCGTTGAAAAAAAATCCTTATCAGCGAGTCTTGGCTCAGTTTTTAATCTTCATTACATCCTCGATCGAGAGGAGAAAAAAAAAAAATGGGGAATGGGGGGGGGGGGGGGGAGGTACATACCAGCGGGGGAATCGAACCGAAATCTTTCAACTTGACACATCTTGTTGACAGTTTGCATGCTCTCCACGAATCGCTTGGCATTTTTCCAGACTATGGAAGATGCTGTCATTTATTTTTTAAATAAACTCTCCACAACACGAATGATCCCAAATAAGTTCTAAAGCGAGCCCGTCATTTTGAATTTTTTTCCAGGGCGGGGGATAAGGGGTATATACTCAATGTAATTTATACCATAAAACAGCAGAAAACACGCCCACTTATATCTAAATATTGCCAGCCCCGCTAATCGGGTAAAGGAAACAATCACAACTTCGTGAACTCCCCGCCCCCTAAAATTTATGGACAGCCCCAAATAAAATATGTCTTCTGCAAAAATAATCGTCGGATTCTCCCCCCCCCCCCTCACTATCGTATTTGTTCCGTTTCGCATTCTGTTCACTTCTGCTGTTTGTTCCATTTTTATTTCCCAAACGAAACAATCAACATTTGAAACTTTATACTGAAAGCATCTTTTTTTCTCTTCTTACGAATCATTTTTTTTTTTTTAAACTAAAAACCATGTTTCACACAAGGCATAAGAACGAACGCAATCCACAAATTAGATAATCCACGCGCGGTTGTCGAGAAACATACATTATTATTATTATTATTATTATTATTATTATTATTATTATTATTATTATTATTATTATTATTATTATTATTATTGTTGTTGTTGTTGTTGTCGTAAGAATTTTCTTCAAGAAATACATTAGTAACACATTTTTAGCACAAATCTTTGATTGTGTAATAGCTAGTGCATCATAACACCAAATTAACTGATAGGAAAAGGAGGCAAGATTATTTATCAAAACAAAGGCGATATCCTTAAACGAAACGGCATCCTTCAAAAAAGATAAAGCCAGATGATCACGAAAACAAAGCAACATGTACTCCAATTGGGAGTAGATAAAATCTTTGGGGAATGAAAAAGGCTTAGAGGGGTTTTTTACTCTTATCAGCGATAAAACAGTCTTAGAAACAAGACAGTAATCTAGCTTTCGGACAGGATCTGGAAAGAAATTGCTGTTTAAAGGATTCCGGATCTAAACTTTTTCAGTGCAATGATTAGCTTTTAAAACTTGACAAGCATCAAATCCTATTTAGATACAAAAGAAAAGTGGGTAAAAGTAAAACCTATTACACTAATTATGTTAAATGGACTGTGATTTGATACAACTTTTAAAATGAAAGTAAGGGAGAAGAAAACTTATTTTTCTTTTTATTTCATGTTGAACACTAGAATAAAATATTGGTCATTATACTTGGTGTTTTGCTAAAATAGCGGAATTAAAAATAAAAACAAATAAAAAAACACAATGATTAATTTCCCATTATAAACCAAATCTAAACTTTGTGCTTTATATTATCAAGTTTATTCGAAAACCGAGGAATGGTTAGGGTGCCCAGAGACCTGGTTAAAAAATAGTTGGGCATGTGGTTATATCAGTGATGCCCAACTTCTTTTTACCCAAAAGCCTCCATATTGAAACGATTCTTGCGGCCAAAACACATAAAGTTTCAAAGGAAAGAAAATTGCAAACCACGAACCATCGTTGTCATAACTTCATGCTTAGTTTAATTGCATCAGTATCCAGCAACCAATCTCCGATTATTTGACTCCAAATTTGTGACTGTGACTAGTCATGATTTTCAATAAGTAACATTGAACAAAACAATGGGCCACATTGGTTAGCTTCACGGGCTTCGTGTGGCCCACGGGCCGTAGGTTGGGCAACAATGAGTTATACGGACTATACCAGTGGTTCCCAAAGTGGTCCACAGGGATTCCCAGGGGTGCCCTGGAGTTTGCAAAGGGTCCATATAAAGGAAAGAAAATATTGGGGGCTCACAAGATGCAAATAGGGGTCCTTTTGTTGATGCACTATTCCACTCTGTCCCATTTAAAAGTTTTCTTTTTTTCCTCATACGTAAGAATATTAGCTGATTTAAGTGCCATTATTTTTATGAAAGTATGCATAAAAATGTTACGTTTTTCTCTTTATCTGTTTCTGTTTTCTCTTCACTTAAATTTCAATTCTTACTCTGCAATAAAACTATCAAACTAAATCTTTTTAGAAAGTTGTCATCTGGTTGTTTTAGAACATGTTCTAAAACAACCAGATAATTAATTATCCATTTCCATTTATTAATGTCATTAATAAATGGAACTTAACCATAATTTAATTCCCGGTTTTAGAATGCCTAAGTTATATTATTGCGATGCCTGATTAGTTTTGGAACGACCCCAAGGAAGGGGGTCCACGGGAAATTTGAATACTAGCCAAGGGGTCCAAGGAACAAAAAAGTTTGGGAACCCCCTGGGCTATACCAAGGAAAAAATGAAATTGTACTTACGAAGTCCACTTTCGGAATTCCACATAGATCCGCTAACTCGGTTCTTCTTGTCCCAAGTGCGACTCTTACGGTAACGAAGTTGCAGGTAATGTGGATGTAGAAACTGTGTATTATATGAATGGCGATAATGCGATGGAAGAGACGCCATTTTGAGGCTTTGGAACTTGGAATTCAATTTAACTTGTCTACAGGGTTTAATTCGGGAGGACTCACGTACTTCCGTTTCTTTTCGATGAATTTGCACAGATTTGTAGACGGAATTTCATACTGTTTAGAAATAAATATAAGTTCTGGAAAATAAAAAGACTCCCGCACTCTTTTGTTTGAAACTAAGAGCTGCTTATGTGAACATCCACGCTCAGTTCTAAAAAATTCCACAGAGGATGCGTTTCTTTTCGTAAACGATTTTGATGATACCCTCTTATATAGTATCTGTAACGTTCTTAGGTTTTAATTCTTTATTGGATCCTTTGAATGAAGTCTTTTATCAAGTTTCAAATGTCTCGAAGCTTCAGCTTTGGTATTTTTATGGAACAAGTTAATTTTCAAGGGTATATCCAAAACTCTTCCGATCAATTATGACATTTCTCATCCGCATCTTCTTACTCGTTATAAACAGTGAATCGAACATATTTTTATGAATATCACAAAAAGATGTTTTTGCGTAACTTGAGAAAAATATGAATCAACTGAACAATCAACCAGAATGTGTTGATTTATGAACCATAAAAAGAGGAAAACACAAAGAGTAATTTCAAAAGAAATTAAAACAAATAAAATTATATTTCCTCACACTAGATGCTGCAAGCAAATGTAGAACACAAGCTTCGCTATCTTCTCTTTCTACAGTATGTTGAATTACACCAAATTAATGATCCTTCCGAAAAGTAAACATAATTAATTGTCACCAAGAACATCTAAGCCGATCGAAAGCAATTAGTTTCAAAGATTAATAACTTAGGAACGACATCACTCATTAGGCACTAAAATATTTCCGAAACCACAAATCATCGGTTGCTTCCGAATCTTGAAAATAAACTTTCCGATAAGCACAACAGTTCTAAATGACATTATTAATTACTGATTAAAACGCACAATCAATCTACATTGAAAGTGAAGTCGGAATAAAATATATTCAATCAATCAAACCTCGAAAATAAAAGCATTTCGGTTGTTTCAACTTGATGAATTAATTCACTTCACTTTAAATTGTATCTTCCCTTCCAAGAACTTAGTATTTGTGAAAACTGCTTCAAAACAGGAGTAAACAGTTATTAAATTTAAAGTGAGAAATAATGCTCAGAAGATTATTAAGAGAAACAGCGAACATTTTCATCATTTTAAAGAGAAAAATGGGTAATTTTTCTACTGATTTACAAGAAATAGTTCTAAACCAAGTACATTGTTGTCAAAATAATAGTCAAAAATTTGGTTTCACTGCACGGACACATTTTTCGGTGATTTAGTTTCCATAAAACAAGTCCACAGTTGAATTTTTTGCTTTCAGTTTAGTTGAATGTTTTTCATACAATCAGTAAATCAAACACATCCTCATAATTATTTACAAAAGTTTCGGTGTACGTATATAGCTTAAACAGTAATAGTAAAATGCAAAATCCATGGATTAGTTGAACAAATATTAAAATTATTATTACTTCGTTCTGAAAAAAAGCATTTCAAGAACAATCGCAAAACAAGAATTTGACAGCATGGTAAGGTAAAAATTTGAATATAAAAAATACAAACGCATTCTTGAAAACTTATTTAACATCTAATAAGCGTCTTCTATTCTTAGAGACATTCACAATCTTCAAATTTCACCATTATGACACAAACTCCTAGCGTCTTCCGTCATCACACACAGACCATATTCCTAACAGCCGAACTAAGAATATCCGATGGCAAAATGAAGATGAGAAACACTACACAAAATCCAACCCACCGTGAACTCAACAAGCGACCAAAGTAGGCGTCCTTTTTTTTTTTTTTCGTTCCACCAGAACAACAATCGACAACGCAGTAATAACAACCTGAACCAAGAAGACACCCAAAAAAAGTAATAAAAAAAGAATGAAATCAACTCCAACGCATTTCGAATTTCCATCTACTTCCTTCAGAACGCTTTGATTTCCTCCACAACATTTTGCAAATATAGCATGGCAACAAGGTTGGCATAATTTCCCGGATGTCAACATAACTCGGAAAGGTGGTGAACCGGAAGAATTGATGATACCAAGAATTTAATGCATGGACGTTACCTGTCCAAATGTTCATGTTTTTTTTCCGTGTCAATCGACAGGTGGGTAGGAAAATTGCTTTTATTTTATCCAGTATTCCCATATTTATCCGCCTGGACCAGTGATGCAAAGAATTTCTGTCTTGTAGCATGATCCCTGTTGCAGAAAATCTAGGTTTAGTATTAATTTATTTGCAGCTTGAAGCAAATTCCACAGCTTGTTTGCTTTAAGGATAGCCACTAGTTGACCTCAGAAAAACAAATTTGTTTTCCCTAATTGACTTTTCTGAACTCCCTCATACGTGATTTTTTTTCGTGTCGAAATAAATAAACTTATGTCTATGAATAGAATATTAGTTTATAGATAACAATAAAAAGAATAATTAAAAATAACTAATCTTGCTTTTATTTTTTATAGATAGTTTTTGTCATTGGATTAGCAGAGGAAAAAATATCCACAATATTTTTATCCGAATGGATATGATATAGGCTGAGAGCAATGAGGAGAAAAATATGCCATGTACAGTACAGTACACTGAAATATAACTAGGACTTGAAAAAAAAAAAAAAAGCGAAGTGAAATACGTATATGAAAACATTGAAGTCTGTAGTGATAATAAACTTCATTATTCCAGAAAAAGTATCTTTATAAGGGTGAAATGGAAGAAGGAAGGGAAAAAAAGTTGAGTATTAGTTTGATTTCAAACATTCAGAATGTTTAATACTATTAAAATTAAAGAAATAAATAAGAGAAGAGGAAAAAACCCATTCGAACACAACTTTAAAAAATTTGATCTCTCCCCCCCCCCCCCCCTTATTTTCTCGATGATAGATTTTTATTTAAAATATGAAATATGGAAATATGCTTGAATAAATTTTTAAGGCGTATTTTTGATGCTTACGAGAACGTTAAAACTCGGATTTTTCATATCAAATCCGATTAAACATGTAATTAAATGATATTTAAAATCATTGAAATTAGATTTCTCAGGAGAAAAAAAAATACATAAATGCATAACAAAGCATTTTAACAAATAATAATGCGAAAAAGTTTCCTTATTTCTTTGATGTTTGTGGTTACAGAAAATTAATAACGTACCAATTTAATACATTTGTTAAGAAGACAAGAATTGTGATAAATTTAACTTTATATTAATTAGGGATGGACCGAATATCCGGTAACTATCCGGTATCCGGTCTATCCGGCTGATATTTTAAGTATCCGGTACTTCCGGATATCCGATCCGGCTGACCGTCCCGGATACGGATATCCGGAAGATTTTTTGCAGGATATCCGGCAAAGTATCCGGCATTGATGTGGGAGATATCCGGAATTGATGTGAGGGTTATCCGGTATGATGTAAGGACCTAGTTGAATATTTTTTTTTACAAAAATCTCAGTTAAAAATTTCATCATTTGATAAACCTTTTAGATTCGATGTAATTACTTTTCATCTTTCTTTTTTACCAATTTTTGCTTCTAAAACAAAAATTATATGTTATTCCTCCGACTTTGTACTGGACATGGAAGCATTCTGCATATTCGATTTTTCACAATTTCCTGATAAAGTATGATTGTCTTCAGCTTTTCAAAAATATTTTAGTTGAAATATTTAGAAAGAAAAAGCTACAAACCTTCAAGGATTAATGTGCGACAAAAGGTTGAAAAAAAACTTGCGATCATATCGTTAGCTCATAAAAATATATCGCAGTAGCTTTTAATATAAATTCTCAAATTATTTTATTTATTGATTTTTTTTTATTTTTAGTTTTTGTACTTCTGACAAAAATTGCGATCTATTAACACCCAATGGCTTAAGTTGCGCCATCAAAAATTTGGGGGGGGATTTTTTAAAACTAATTTGTTTGTTTATTTAAATTATTTATTCACTTATTTTTTTAAGTTAAATTACTGATTTTTTTAAATAAAAATTATTCATTAATTTATTTTTTTAATTTAAATTATTTCTTTCATTTCTTGATTATTATTTTTTGTTTATTTATTTATTTATTTTGTGTGTGTTTGTGTGCTTGGAATGTCTGGAAGAGTAAAAAAAGCGATCCTATTCTGCGCATAATTAGTACTTTAAAAAATAAATAAAATAAATAAAACAATAGGTGTAATTTTTAAAAAATAATATTTAAAAAAATAAATAAATAATATTAAAAAAAAGAATAAATACTTAAAAAATAAATAAACAATATTTAAAAAATAATAATATTCCAAAAAAAAAAGAAATAATATTAAAAAATAATATTTAAAAAAAGAAATAAAATAAAAAAGACGGGTAAAAATAAAAAACCTTAGGGGGTTGTAAAAATTTTTGGGGGAGAATTTGCGCCATTGAGCTTGGGGGAAGGGGCACCCCTGGCCACTATTATTGCTTTATTATAATAGAAAATAACATACAATAAATAACCTATCTATAACATTGGCGAAAGTGTTCTTCTAGATAATGTAAATATCTGTCCCCATGAATCGTCGCAACTTAGCCATGCTTTTTTTTCGAAAGAGAGTTTGAATGCGTGTAAAGAAATTTTGAATCTTGCACTTTGTTTCGTTCTTTCTTTTTGTAATCCCTTCCTTTCAGAAAAGATATTTCTCTTCTATTAGAATCTGTTCACGTCTGTCACGCGCTCCGTAACTCCTAGAGAACATGTTGAGCATGACCCTCAATGACATTCAATCGAGTCTCGATAACTCGAAGCTTTATAAACTCAAATATACCTTACTTCAAAGTTTTCATTTGGTCCCAAATTCTTAAAAAGACATTAAGAACTGCTTGTAACTCGAACTATCAATAACTCTAAGCTTTTAGCCGGTCCCTTGCGACTATGAGCTATTGAGATTTGACTGTAGGATTTAAGATGTTAATTTGCATCTGTAGAAAGTGTTTTTTTTTTTTTAGAATTTAAGTAAAACTTTAAGTTAATTACGTAGATATAAGTTTATTAATTTATTTTTTAAAGTGAACATGTTTAGAATTATTTATTAATAATAATAATAATAATATATCGGTCATTTCAGAAAAAGTGGTACAAATCAGTCCCGATACTTCAGAATTTTAGTAATTAATTTTAATATTTACCACCAATTAATTGTATTTTCTTTATTTGTTCTCCATCTAATTGTGTGGAACCAAGTATTACTTATTTAGGCATAAACCATTTATAAAGGACTCAAAAAAAAAAAAAAAAAAAATCTTTGAAAAAAAAAGGAAAAAATGATCCGCCCCAGCTTCAAATTGCTAGGTTTTAAAACGCAATTTAAGATTAAGCTGAAATGCAACAACAAAATCATTTGCAATGCACAGCTCAAAAAATGCTTCTGACACCCTTTCTGCTGATTTTTCTATATGTAAACAAAAAAATCTTGGAAAAACACTTATCTTTCTTTCTAGCATTTTTATGTTTCAAGCTGTCCACTCTGTTACAAGCCTTTCAGAAATAAAATTACATTCAATGTGATATTTTTTTAAAGAAGCACAAGTAATGTATCTGTGATTACTTAGATACAATGAATTATATAGTCAGCAACTAAGATAAGCCTAAAATTCTTTGCTGATGATAGTTAAATTGCACTGTGGGATGTCCACTCTGTTACAGTCGCATTAATGGTGCAAAAAATATTTTTCTTGAAATTGCAGACAGAATTAGTTTTAGGATGTTTAGTTCATTTTATACTTGTTCTGTAATTAACTTTTCTTTACGATTAAAAATATATTTTTCAAACCTCATTTGTCTCCTCTGTTACACAAAGTGGTCAAACTATTCAAAACCCTTAATGAATGACTCATACAAGCCATTTACACTTTGTTATGCACCAATAAACAGAATATTTTTTAAAACAACGATTAGTTGGCGAAAATTACTTCATTTGATAAACTTAACTCGACAATTTCAGACATGATTTGTACCATTTTGGCTGGAATAACCCATAAATATAACATTTGCATCTAAGAATGTATCTTTATTTTTTCAAAATGAAGTTAAATTTCGAGGTGATTGTTTAAGAATTAGTTTATTAATTTGTTTTTAAAAAAGTGAATGTGTTTAGCATGACTCTTAATGTATTTAAAATGATAATTTGCTACTTTTAAGAATGTGTATCTTAATTTTTTGGAACTAAAGTAAAATTTCAAGTTGATTATTTAAGTATAAGTATACTCATTTGTTTTTTAAAAAGTGAACAACTTTAGCATAACTCTTAAAAAAATATTTAAGCTGCTGATTTGAATTTTCAGAAAATATGTACCTTTGTTTTTTGGAGTTATATAAAATTTTTAATTGATTATTTGAGTATAAGTTTATCATTATTATTTTTTTTTAACACACTGGTATTGTTTTAATATTTTCTTCTTTAACTAGTATGTTAGAAAAATTACATGCGTATTATTCTTTAAAAAAATTTCAAAGCAAAATTTTGCTTTATATTATTGCAAAATTAGAAATAAGAAAATGTGTTACTTTGTAATGAAGTTTAAATTCATAAAATTCTAATAAAATATTTATTAATTTGAAGAAAAAAAACGTTTATCTGAGCTTAGTTTTTTTTTTCTTTTTTCTTTCATTTTTGTAAATCAATTATCGTGTATGTAATATTGGTGAAATATTTAATAACAGTATCATTTACGTAGAAACTTATTGAAACTAAGCTTTAAAACTTAAACTAAGAAAAATTAAACGTTTAAACTTTGAGTACATACAGAAATATTTAATTCTATCTTTTAAAGTTTTCTCTTTTGATAAAAATACATAATTTAGAAAGAAATCACAATATGCTAGTGTTTCATTTCATATGTAGCGCTACTCCTGTACAATAAAATAGAGGCTTTAAATATTAATTTGAATGTATTTAACATATTCTTAAAGAAATGATGCGAGAAAAAACTTTGATTTATTGTTTTGAAGCTTTACTATATAAATAACTGAACATGCAATGTAATTGTAATGCCGGATATCCGCAGGATATCCGGTGGCACAATTCCGGATATCCGGTATCCGACAAAATCACTATCCGGTCCATCCCTAATATTAATATTACGCATGGCAAGTTAGGGTCTCTAACCTTTAAAATTAATTAAATGGATAGTAAAATGTTTCCACAAAAGTTAATACAAAACGTTATAGAAAAAATCTATAGGAAGTTAATAAATATGAATCAACTCTACAATATTATCTCTTTATCCTAATTCCAAAATATTTTTAGAATGATTTTCAATTTTGACAACATCAGAGTAGTGAATAAAAAAAGGGGAAATGCGGAAGGGTAACGGAACCTTTCAGTGTTGCATCACTGATCACACTTTCCTTGTTGTAATGAATGTTCCCATTGTAATGATGCAATTCCCTGGGGATAAAATATAGAGTTGTTTATTTTAAGTTTCGTGTATGAATATGAATCCAAGTAAGGTTGGAAAATTCGTATTTAACCCATTAATGCCTAGCGTCCCTTTTTCGGGACGGTACAAAAAAGGGTATGAATTTTATCCAAAATGAACATTTCAACCAAATAATAGTTTTCAATTAGTACATTGGTATTGTTTTAATTCGTTATTAACATATTGCAGCACATAACCATTGTTAAGTGTGTTCTGTAGCAGTTTAAATATGACCTTTATCAAAAATGACATCGTTCACAATCTCAAGAAAAAAAGCCAAGTTTTCAAAGTTATTCCCAGATTCCCAGTTTATGTTAATTGCTGATCTTATTTCTTCTTATGAAATGTCTATTTAAATAGTATATCGTAGGCAGAAAAAAAAATAGTGAAAAAAGTATATACCCTCTGGGGTCTGTAGTAACTTTTAAGGGACGATTTTTCTTTCCTTAATAAAAAAATTATTTTTTACATAATATTTTTTAAATTATTTTTCCTGTCCATTAAACACTGTATGTAACCAGTATACAAAATATGTTTGGGAAAAAAAATGTCAGGCATTAATGGGTTAAATCTATTTTCAAATTCCATGTTCAGAATACACTATCAAACACAAGTATTTAAAACTGCGATTTTGTTACTAGTCTTTAATTTTCCAACATTAGCACTAAATGATATTTCATGAAATCATACGAAGTAAAATTGTTTTAATTCTTTTCATGAAAGTATAGTATAGCTTTAAAAAAATAGATTAAGTTTAAAAAATAAAACACGAAGTAAAACAATTGTTTTCTGACGGATTAAATTTTTGGTAATCAGGCGCAATCATAGCAGCCAGGCATGGTTGTAGTTTAAAAAAAAAAATCTCTTTGTTGGAAATCCCCTTTTTATAGATAGCTGGCATGGTTGGTGGATTTTTGATGAAGTAAAAAAGATCAGTTTAGATATTTAGAGCATCTTTAATTTAAAAAGCAAACTATTTATTTTTTTAAGGTGCATTGAAACCAACTTATATTAAATTTTACAAATTACGATCATTTCACTCATCAAATATTAAACAAAAATAAAGCTAATGAAAATCAATGTTTTAAAGCTTATACCATCATACAGGAAACAATGATATATTAAATTATCAAAAAACTGGTATGCAAATAAAAATGCTTACACAAGTGGACAATTGAAGACTTCTTTTTTTAATGCCACAAAGTAAATAAATGACTGTTTTCAAAATCTGAAAAAATTCCATGGCATAGAGTCATTTCCTATTCAATCATGAGGACATTATTGAGCAGAGAAATTGATTGTATTTTTGGAAAGATAAAGAAAAGATAAAAATTGTTCTCATGTGCCCCCTTTCGCCTAGCTATAACTCGTATTCATATTGTTCGCTATTGGCCATTACTATAACTTAATCATAATTATCATCCAAATAAAGATATAAAAAATCTCATCAAGGTGAAAAATGAAGTTTCAAACTTAAATAAATAACTAAATAAATGAAATAAGATAAATAGCATTCACAACAATCACTTCAGGAAAAAATAAATTCAGCAAACTCTTTACATTAAGTTGATCGATTTGTTTATTCTGTTTAACTGTCAAAATATGTTATAAATCAGTTCAATTCGTTGTTTTCCTTTCTTTGACACACTCTGATGCATTGCCCCATTTTTTGAAACATTGATAAAAATGTAGCATAACCCAGTAAGGCATTTCTATTATTTCAAATTTTATGCTTTTAGATGCAGGAAATCGAATCGTTTGTTTTTCGTAAAATCATTTTTCATTGTTCCAAAGATTTCTTTTTTCGTGGAAAATATCATTTTTAAATGCCGTTATGTGTTTCGTTTTGCTTTTACATCTAAAATATTGCATACAAGTATCTCTCCTTTTAAGTTACAAAGTTAAATTAAGTTTCAGTGTCTGATAGCCCCCCTTCTCCTCAAATCACACACACACACACACACACACACACACACACACACACACACACACACACACACACACACACACACACACGCACGCACGCACGCACACACACACACGCACACGCACACACAGCTTGGTTAATAAAATATTTCTTAGTCAAAACCTTTTTCCGTTTTTAATTCTCAGTAAATTAAAGTTGCTTTCGTTTCAATCTGATTCAAATTTTTATATAATGCGCAAACATCCGATACGGAAAAAGTAATTAATCTGCTATTGTCAATTAATACGTCTTACAGAGTAGCATGCATGTATGTATATACACACGTGTGTATGTTGGTATGCGCGTGTGCGTGTATGTGTCACCGAACGGCTCACTACTTCTCCTTTGTGTGTTCCCTGTGTTACGCCTATCTACCTACACAGAGGCGTTATCGCTTGGCCTCGTGTCAAACTTGTAACCTTTTCAAATCATTAATGTCACTGCTGACCTTAAACACCAAGGAAAAAATAAGAAAGACAGATTTAAGATTATACTGCCTTATGGTCTAAATATAAACAAAGGATTTTTATTAGGAGAAGAATTAAGATTTTCCTCAACGTGGTAAGAACAGAGACAGTTTCTGAAGTTATTCAAATAAAAGCCCCTAAATAAAGTAATACAAGGCCACCGCTTGCATGAATCACGTTTGTTCTAAACTGTTTTGATTCAATAAAACGGTTGATTCGATAAAGCTGGATTTTGCTGATTTTCACATACAAAGGGTCAGAAAGATAAGCTTCGTTGGCCGGATGTGACAAAAATGTCGGCTCAACAAATATTCACATTTAAAGTGAAACAAACCGATGTGCTTGTGAAAAATTAAATTTAAATTATAAATACATATAAGAATAAATATAGATTATTGTACAATAAAGAAAAAGACATCCCTTTAAAGTAAGTCCTAGAATATCTTTTGCAACAAAAATATAAAAGGACTGGGTCTTATTTTCAGGATAGCACAACAAAAGAAATTCCTTGCAAGCTATTTAAAAGAAAAAACAAACAAACTTGGATTGCGTTTTGATTCAGACTTTTTAACCACGGCATAAATAACATTACGAACTGCAACAAGACCCATTCAATGAAAAAATTCCAGCTCCATTTGGCTACTACGTTAACTTGAAACCACCTTTTATCCTTGATTTCTCAAGCTCATTGGAAAACGGATGAGAGCAGAACTTTCGCATGTAAAGCTTACCTAAACCAACCGAAAGTGGAGGCAACCATTAACAAATTACGCCAAGAGAGAATGTCATTAGGTTGTTTAATGGAGTTTTTCTGAATACTATAGTTGCTGGAAATTCCCCTTTTCAAAGCATCCAAGGCTATTCTACCAATGATTTTCCATAAGTCAATTTCCTTCGTTTGCTAGAGTATGATACTTCTGAAGAAATTGCACCGCAGGCAGAAATATCAACGCATTAAATGTAGATTTAACTTTGAATTTCTCAGTTTCATTACAAGATTTGAAAGTAGAAGTTCTTTGCTGTTATTTCTCTTAAAAGAACAGATTTCTGATAAATCTATTTGCGAAAAGCTACAAATGCGTTACATAAGTGGCTTTTTAATGTGGCAGAAGTTTATTGGTTTTTTTTAAAGTGCAAGTTCAAGATATTAAGTGTGACATTCGATTGCGGCATGGGTTATTTTCAAAATTTGCTTACATTTGCTGTCCGGAGGTTAAAAAGACGATTTTGAAGCATAACTTATATTTTAAATTCAATGCGAATAATTATTTTCTGCAAGAAATACCCCCAAAAAATTCTATCACTCAACAAATTATTGAAATTTATTTATTTATTTTTATATTAGTCTTTAAAAATGAGAATCAAGGCAAAAACGCTTGTCCATTTCCAATTTTCGCAAGTTCAACTATTTTTTTCCTATACTTAATGGTCAAAAAAAGTAAATGCGACATATTATTTTTATATATTGACTATTAGTATATGGTATTCATGATAAATATTGACAATAGTAATTTTATTTCAATAAGAAATGTATTAATATATTTTGTCCGGAAGTTCTTGTCAAGTCCGTTACCCTAAGATTATTTTAGCTAAAAAAGGTACTTATTGAAGTCTAAAGATGGTAACACGTATTCAGTTAACTTAACAAATTAGTGACGTAACTATTTTGTACCATTTTGTTTCCCTAAGTCGAGAAGTATTGCTGTGGCGTTTCGCACAAAATTTTTTCCAGGTGCATATTTTTATTCTTTGTCAAGTCCGTTACCAAAGATTTTAGTATTAATTTTTACTTTTTCTAAACTTTTACCCCTAAATATTGTTCCTTATACAACTCTAAGAAAATGCATATTGTAGTTCAATTTTTAAATTCGAAAACCTAGCCGTAATTTGACATTTTGGTTGAAATGTCAAGTCCGTTACTGGTCAAATCCGTTACCAAATGTCAAATTCGTTACCATAGAGTTTTTGATCAATATTTCAATCATCACAAAATCGTTTAAAGCTTCAGGGCGCAAATAATTTCAAATGAAGTTAGTTCTAGGCTCTATGATATAGTTTAAAAGTGAGATTTCATATTGATTTTGCATGGTAATGGACGACAATTTTCCTTGCAACTTACAGTTTTACAACAGCATTTGAATACTTAATTATTCATCAAAGTGTACAACCAGTTACTTTTTTACACACCTACAATATGTGACTAAACATCTGTTAGTGTTTCTAAAAAAAAATAGCAAGTTAAAAAAATTACTTAAAAATTTTGAAATGTAAGCATATGGTGAAAATGACCAGCATAAGAAAGCGCTCAGCAGCAATGAATGGAAAGTGGGGTATACCCGTATAACTAGCATTCGGCACACATGGCAGCAAAAATATCTTAATCGGTGGGTGCAATTGTTTTTAAGAAATTGGAAGAGCTCAAGAACTCTTACAGTTCTGCATATTTTTTTACTTTTTTTTTTGGCGGGGGAGGGGGGGGGGGGGGGGAAATGAGAAAAAGTACAGCAATCTAGTAAATCAACACGTCTAACCAGTGGACAAAAACGTTTTCCAGTCGTTTCCTTTTTGGAAGTTATTAATGCCATTTAATCTAAGAAATTAGTTTCGAAAACTCATTTTTATTTATTTCTTTTTTTGGTTTGGTTCTTGCTTTTTATTTATTTGCTTATTTTTTATTATCATTGTTATTATTATTTTGAAATACGTAAGAGCGATTCATTCACTGAGGTCTGTTCAACATAAAATCACCCAGAAACTAGACATTTTGGGATTTGCTCTTCTTCATGCAGAAACGAAAAAAATTGTTTTGTTTATTTTATTTCTATTAATGATTAAATACCTTTACTCATTTAAAATTTGTGAGTAACGTTCACTCACTACTTTGCTCTTGAGTGTTGAACATTTTTGCAGAATTGAATTAGCTTTAGAACTGTTTTCTGTTAAGATTTTAATTGTGTGTGTACAGAGGACAAGTAGTGGTCTCTTTAATTTAAAAGAAAAAAATAAAAAGTGAGCGAGGGAATACGTCTATGTGTGGCGATTTAACTGGTTAATGGGACTAGTATGTGTGTACAGAAAAAAAATCAAAGAAATTTTTCTTTTCAATTTGCGACATAAAACCAGAAGTGAAAGGAAATTAAATTTTAGAGTGAGGAAATTCTCAGTTTACCCAATGAAACTTTGAAATTTACCAAATGATAAAAGAAAAACAGGCACACATGCCTACATCTAATAAGAATATTAAAAACATTAAAAAAAAAAAAAAAAACACACACACACACACACACAATGTTGCAATGCTGTTTCCAAATCCGCTGAATTGTGAGCTGAAATTTGCAGAATAATGAGTTTTGGGAGGTTACAATGACCTCTATTCGGGATGCCTCTGAATAAAACAATATTCTTGTGTCAATACAACACTAACATAAAATATTTTCGGAAAAAAAATAGAACCGACTTCAGTTGGAAATTGCTCTAAAAGTAAAAAATAATTTTTTTCTTTGAACACCATCGAAACTACTTTAAAACATAAGTTTTGAAGTCGGCGCAAAAACAATGTATAGAATCATATCCAACTACAATTCAACTATGAATATAAATTTTAATGGATCCAGGTTCTTTAAGAGCATTCGCATACATTTCATTGATTACCCACACATTCGTGTAATGTTACATTCTGCTTTTAAATTTCAATGGTTTCTCTGAAAAATTTTGGAAAAATATAGTTAAATATCATTTTACCTATCGTTTTTGCGCCGACTTCAAAACTTATGTTTAAAAGTAGTTTCGATGGTGTTCAAAGAAAAAAATTATTTTTTACTTTTTAGAGCAATTTCCAACTGAAGTCGGTTCTATTTTTTTTTCCGAAAATATTTTATTTCATTCTTTTTAGTGTAAATGCACTTATGCCTAATAACGCAACACTCATGGTATTTGATACATTTTATTTGTTTGTAATAATGTTTTTTGGTCACAACCAATATAAAAATCACAAAAAATAGCTACTTTAATTTTTAACATGTATTTATCATCTTCAGAACTTTTGACTTTTAATTTTACCTTGAATTTGACGTAAATGCAAGGTATAAAATACAGAATTTTATAAAGGTACAAAAATTAACATAATATAATTGATTGTGTATATAATTTTGAAAAAATAATATAAGTGTCGCAAATCAAAAACCATTTATTGCCACTATCGATATATAAAAAGTCTTATTAATTTACAATGTATATTGTAACCAAAAAAAATTTAAATTCGTAATCTTTTAGTTTTGCGTCATCCATTACCCCTTTCGTAACGATATTACATTGTTTTTTGAAGTTGGTTAAAAATAAAAACAACCTCCCCTTCATGGGGGTTCAAAGCCCCAAAAATGGCACAAACGTCCATAAGAAAATTCTACAGCATCGAAGGACCCCATTGCCAATTTTAACAAAGATCCGACCTAAACTGTCATTTTGTACTACAAAAAATATGGGGTAGATCCCCATGGGGGATGTACCTGCATAAGGACATTACAATCATTAAAATCATTCAAAAAAAAAAAAAAAAAAAAAACCATGCAGCTGTTCAAAAAAATAGTGCAGACCTGGACTCGATCTCATTCTATCAGGAATTTCAACCTGACGCGTTTAACCACTTGACTATCGTGTCGCTCATTGAAGTAATTATTTACGATAGCACATATTGTTTTAAATAACCTGAAATGTTCGTTTTTCGATCATAACTTTTTTTCTAGTGAACAAATATCGTCATGTGAGTACATGGTACCTAAGTTACACCATTTCCTATCGATTAAAAAAAAAATCGTCCAAATCGGTTTAGATCAGATGTAACGTGCGAACAAACAAAAAAAAAAGTATACGCTTTGAATTGAGAACCTCCCCCTTTTTTGAAGTCGGTTAAAAAACAATAATGAACAAAAAAAAGCAAATTTTTTTAAAGGAACTATGAGTTAAAAGCATTTGCATCTCCATTCAGAGTTTCCAAAACGAAAAAAAAGCAGCGGGTATTCTAATGAGAGTTAGAATGTATTCTTAATTTCGTAAAATCAAATACAAATGAAACAATCGCCTAATGACATCACTTTGAGGCGAAATAGTATACGCGTATTCAAATCCAAACAGAATCTTAAAGTAGCTTTTTCGCAGCATATCAATAAAAATTCATGGCCACCATTTCCTTGTATTCTTTTTGCCGTTTTTCTTCAACTTCGCATCGTACCCCAGGCCAAAGTTCTGAAACAGCTCTTTGGTTTCTCTTGTGATCAAGGAGAAACCCAGTCAAGCGTAAGACAAGTGCCAACAACAATGGAAATTAATCGACTCATAAGACCCTCATTTAAAAAGAGACGGTGTTTTATTACGCAACCGAAGTTTCGTTGCGCTCGAATGGCAACATAACGGCCATGGAAGATTTGTTAGGTTAGCAGGGAGGTTTAGAACGTGGAGGAACAAGAAATTGCGGATGCATTGGTAACTTTTGAGGCTCAAAGGTATCAATGAGCTACAGGGCCGACGAGAAGCCATGTCAGTTTAGTTGGAAACCAGAGGCCTGGCAATTGCGGGGAGAGGGACGGGACGTAATCGGAGTAATTTTAATTTTTTAGTTTTATTGAGGGAAGGGACATCGGGCCCAGTCACCCAACTAACAACGGATCCATCTTGGTGGCTTTGCTGAGCTTTATGAGAACTGGAGTGCTGAC
>JAXGGA010014135.1:0-33002 GCA_038373865.1 Uloborus plumipes | reverse complement strand
ACAGTACTAAAGTGCAAATCAACCAACTAGGAACTAAATCAGGCAAAAAACTTTTGTATAAAAGTTGGCAATGTTGCAACATATAGAATATCCTCGATAGTCCTGCAAATGGTTACCCTGGATCCTGAAAGGGTAAAAAATAAAATTAAATACCAGAACTTTTCTGAGCTGAATAAAACGCTGTAGCTTACTTGAAGGAGGTGGTGGTGGTGGCACTGAAGGGAAACTTGAAGGAGGTGCTGGCAGACGAGTAGGTAAAGGAGGAGGTGGCGGCAAGGAACTTGGCGGCAAAGGAGGTGGTGGAGGAGGCATAGGCGTATTTGCCGACGTCACCATGTTTGCCGCGGACATTGGCATAGATGGAGGTGGAGGTAAACCAGGAGGAGGAACCATGTGTGTGGGCATCCCCATTGGTCCATTTGATGTCGGAGGAGCATCGGCGAAGAGCTGATGGGGTCTGTCGGCATGAGACAGAGGATTCTGCGCAGCCAGTAAACGTTCTGAAAAGGAATAAAATGAGTTTTCAGAAATTAAAATTAATAAACCTTTCCCAGTAATATTTGATAAAACAAGTCTTTGAAATAAGAATTTAAATCTAGGCATTATGCTAACGCCTAGTTTAAGTTATAGGAGCCAAAATGAGTAACCTAGGTGTCATTTTTAATGAATTTTTTTATATGCACTCAAATATAAAGAAATATTTAAAGATATATACTCTCCACATAATTGCATAGGTGTACTTACCACTTATACATTTGATTGAATAACACACTAATTGCAAAAAAATAAAATTTAAGAAAACAAAATTTGTGACATTGGAATGTTGAAATCTGGCCGAACTCTGCTATGATACAAATATGACATTTTAGCCACAGGGTTTAAAATTTTGATAGCAAGTTAGAAGTCAAGAAAATTCCTCTTCATTTAATAATGATGCATATATGAATGCCTCGGTAGTCAAATATAACTCTATGAAATAAAAAGCACAGAAAAGCTATGAAGAAGTTGTATAAGAAAGTAGTTAGGTATTTGGGTTACATTTGCTAACCATCACTTCTATCACACATGTTTAGCAAAAATTTTGCTATAACTTCATACTACATGTCAATAGAACACTTAAAAGGTTAAAATAAGAAAATTTTTAATTATAAAAAAAATCAATTTGCCCAGTGAGGGATTCCATTTTGCCACAAAAGCAAGATAATCCTTGAAAAACTAAAATGCATACAATTTTAAACTAGAGATAAAATGATTGCAATAAAAAACTTTTTCATCACCAAAACACAATCTGTCAAGTAATTTTTATTTTTTCTGTGAAATATAAAAGTTTTTTTTTTTTTTTTTTAAGTGAGGGCACTTAAGCAAGCTTTATTAATTTTGATTAAAATATTTGTGCACAAAATAAAGTTAAATCCATGAAGTGCAAGACACTATCTTAGCAGGAGATAATTAAATAGTTTTAAAATGCTGAACTTCTCAAAGGAATTAAGGAACAATATTAATTTTTCTTTCCATATAAGAAAAAAAAACGTATTCTAAAGTTTATTTATAGCTGCTACATTTCAAAGTCTTACTAAGGCATACAACATTGAACTTTAATAACTTTCTTGAGAGACATGCAGCATTCAACAATGTGATAAAACTGAAGTAAATAATTTAACACAAAATAAAGCTGATTTATAATTAGATTTAGATAAAAACTAGGTTTTAAGATTGATAACTTTCTTGGGCTTTTAAGCATTTTAAAAACCTTACATAGAAGATAATAGATTTAACATTCAAGTCAAGTAAATATTCACTATATTAAAAGATTTATATTTATTTCGCTCTTTTTTGCCATTTATAACTAAGATCTACAATGCAAAAATATAATTACCTGCAGCAGATCCATGCCTTTCTCCTTTAGATTCCTTTTTGAAGGCATAAGAAATGGTAATTGGCCTGTTACATAAGTATTGTCCATTCATAGCTTCAATTGCAGCATCTGAAGCCTCAAAACTGGCAAAATTAATGAAGGCATAGCCCTTTGAATTTCCAGTTTCTGGATCTCTCATGATCTGAAATAAATTTTGATTGAAGATAATGTAATGGATTTTAAAATTTCATTAATGTAACAACTTGATAATGGAATTTTTTCTGAAAATTACCATGTATAAAACAATTATTTAAATTAAAATTAAAAAGAAGCATTTTGCAGAAGCATAGAAATTGTGAATAAATTTCTATTTTCAAGATGAAATAGTAAAAATTTCATTACAATTTTAGGACAGGCTAAAAAGTATGGATATGTATTTAGAAATGATGAAACAGGAAAAAACATTATGATACATAGGAATAAAAAAAACATTCCATTTTATCACATGCTGTTGTAAGCATTAAAATGAAATTAATATTTTATTCTACTACAATTGCATCACTACAGAAAGATGTTAGTTATGGAAGTCATCCAAAAAAAAAAAAAAAACTATTTTACCAATATGATTTATTGACATTCATGCTTTCATTAAAATTATAATTGCAAATGTATTCAATATATATATACATAAATATAAAAGTAGCTGATTAGTGTTTATTAAATTAAAACTTTATTCATATCACCAAATGATTTTTTCATAGCAGGTTAAAAAAGAGGGGTTGAGTATTTTATAATTATTTTTCTTTTCTTACTTTTGGTGTTTGCAAAATTACACCAAATGCACTGAAGGTATCATACAACAACTTTTCATCCACTTCTGGATCAAGGTTTCCAATAAAGATATTAGCACCAACATCCAGATTTTTCTGATGAGCAGATGCCTATTGTGAAAAAGAAACACAAAATTAGTTTGACAACATAAACAACGAAATTTATTGACAAAATCAGTTGCAGGATTTATTTGATGGACAAAGGTATATAATAAAAATTAAACTAAACATATTCTCAGACTTTACAACTTTTTAAGCAAACATATGTACTAAGACAAATTTTAAAGAACAGATTCATAAAATACCGCTCCAATACTATCAAGAATTGCAATTGACTCCATAAAATTTGTACATTAGTATAATTCTCCAAAAATTGAATAATTCCATGTCCATAAAGAATAGCAAAAGAATTTCTTGACCCATAAAGTTAATTTCAATTTTCAATTGTATAAAATACTTTTGTTAACACATTTCCATTCATGTGAAAAGGACAGTTTATTTATTTTTCCCCAAGAAAATTTTTAAATTACCAGAAAGTTACTCAGTCAGAATATTTTTCACAACTATACTTAAATTATTTAAAAGTTTTTCATCATTATTCAGCAAATTAAATTAGTAATAATAATTTATGTATACTTAAAGGTGTAAAATGTAATTATTTAAATTGATTTAATTATTTAACCAATCAATCATCTAGATACATAAGTTGAAAGTTTGCCCAAAATTGTCATGTCTCTTTCCTGGCCCAGTAATGTGTTCAATATTTTTGGCAAAAAGAAGGAATGTTGAATCTGCTACATGATAATACTGAATAACAACCCTCCTCCCCCCTCCCTCAAAATTGAGATGATCCATGCATTTTAGATTTTGTCTAAATGCAAATTATGTAACTGGCAATTTGGGTGGGGTGGGGGGGGGGGGGGGCATTCCCAGCTGCATTTTTTATTGAGATGGGATGCCAGGTTAGTTTAAAAATAATGTTTAAAAATGGATCTTAAATAAAAGCCATTAGCAGCACAGCATAAAAAAAAGAGAGGAGAATTATTAATTTTTCTAAGGAACAATTTTGTTTCAATCTAAAGGTTTATTAAACTCACACAGCATTTAGTATCACATCGTAAAATTTTTGAATATTCTACAATGCATAAGTTTTTTTTGCAATATATTTTGAACAATTTCAAAATCTGAGAATATATTCTCTGAGCAAGCAAAACTGGTAGGTTGGGACAACAGCCTTACTCCTGATCTTGAATGTTCATGCAAACTCAAACTTCTAAAGCCTTTTGAAAAAATTTTACATTCCCCAACTCTCTTTTATAAGTTTCTACCAAATATGATATATGTGTAGTACAACTGTATTTGGAAAAAAAATATTTGGAGGAATTCACTTAGGGGTTTGGGGAACTCTCCAAAAGAAAAGTTGGTTTGAAACTAATTTACATTATGCTTGCATTACTTTTCTAATAAAAAATCAAATACTTCGAGGGACAGCTCCCTCCCTCAACTACAACACTTGGGTGGCATCCTCTGATCTCTTGATGTAAAAGGACGCTACATTTCCTTCGGTAGAAAACAAACCTGACTGACGATGCTGGCTGGAGTGTGATGAGTCAGCCGTTCTCATTTCTTTGTGTGTCTAGACTAGAAGCCCACGCTAGAGAAAGGGGTTTGGTAGTATCCCGTCGTCATGGTGCCCCTTTTGACTTTATACTAATGTGGCATGGCTGGTGTTAAGCTTCGGTGACAGGGTGGACACCAGCCTGCTGTGGTCATCACCGCCGAATCCAGACATTGATCTATTCTAATGAAGCGCCGAATTAGCTCTCGAATCCCAGCCTGTTTTAATCTTCATCACCAGCATGCCAAGAACTCACTGCCAATTAGAAATTTTAAGGGGGCTTTGTAGACCATCCCCCATTATCTTCGAGACCTCCACATAGTGAATTTAGGTTGCTCTGAGACGTTGAACTTGTAGGCTATTGTAGCGCGTCTACGGCTTCAGCAGAAGTCGTGAGTCAAGCTGTTTGGACACCACTGAGGCAACTCTGATTGCCGGATAGTTGTTAACTCATCCATGTATTTTATTCTCTTTTATCATTTTTAAGCTTTTTTTTTCCAAATAAATTTTTCAGTTTTTTTACACTTAAAATTGGTTTTAAGTCGATTATTTTCTAGTGGTGGGCCATTACTTTAGCGCTCGGTTGATTATATCGTTACTGCTGTTGGGCTGCGACGTCACATTGGTATGAAGTGTTATTATGTTGTTAGCAATTGTGGTATGTTGATATTGTTTGTACATAATTTTACTCGGGAATTACCAGTCTTCATTAAAATGAGATTTTTGCAGTAAGGTTTACAGTTTGCTTAAGTTTTATGAAAGTATATTTTTAGTGGATACTGTACCTTATTTACACGAATAGGTTTCCCATATAGCTTTATCATGTTCATAATTTTGATGGCATAATCAGCATCATCTTCGCCTAAAAATTCTACAAATCCATATCCTTGATGTTGACCAGTAACTCTGTCTTTTGGCATATGCACATTAACTAGAAGAGGGAGAAAAAGTGAAAATGAATCACTATAAGTAAGTCAGCAGTTAAATTAAAAAAAAAAACATACTGTGCTTCATTAACACATCTAGGTGTTACTGGCGTGTCCCCTTCTGTTTTAAATGGGGTTTATTATACCCTGCCTTACTTTCATTCCTTCATCAGTTGCTTTTTCATAACATTACAAGGAAAAAAAAACAGAAATACATTATTTTTTAAAACAATTTTTAAAGTTGGTATTTTTAAAAGAAAATATATTTTGAAGGAAATTTTAGATGCTTTTCTTACTTATTATTATAAATACCAGCAGTGAAAAAATAAAAATTAAAGTATTTCATGAATTATTTTTCTTATTAAAGCTAGTAACAGATCTTTTAAATATATTTTACAGTCAACAACTTCTTCTTTATATAAAGTAGGGGGATTAACATAAATAACAGAATTTCAAAGTTCTTCATTTGTGATCGTTGACTCATAATCAGGAGATGAAGTATTAGGATTTTAAATGCTCAAGGTTTTGATAGATTGACTAGAATAAAAATAAATAAGCTTAATTACATTTAGCTACTTATATCAAACAGTATTTTAGGCTTTAAGGATCAACTCTTATTTATGATAAAAGAAAAAAAAATGAACGGGGGGAAAAGAAATAAAGTAAAAATTCAAGTATTGAATACTTGTAACACAAAATGAATAAATAAATAATATGAATTTATACAAAATAAAAAAGTTATTGAGCACAATCTATGACAAATTAAAATACAAGTAAATTCAAATTTGTGTTTGCAATAAGATCAGTTTATTAAGAAGGCAGTTTGAATCTTCAACTTGTTTAAATGCTAAACACACAATTACTTCAAGTTATTTCTTTAGTTATGAATTTTAATAATTTTCTATTAAACACCAGAAAAATAAAAATATTATCACAACTTCTTACCCACAGGACCTGCTTGAACAAACAACTCCCACAAGATAGTTTCACTGACTTTTTCGTCAAGCCCGCCAACGTAAATTGTGGCATCTATAATAAATTTGAAGAAAAAAGTTACTGTCTAGCATGCAAACTAGAGATGAGCCGGGCTCGGCCTGAGCCCGAACCCGAGACGGACTCGGGCCCTTTAACTTCCAGCTGCTTTCGGGCTCCGGGCTCGATCTCATGTTAAGATAGTCAGTTTTTATACAAATACAACGTTCACAGAATAAAATATTGGGGTATTTAAAGAGCGTGAGAACAGTTTTCTTAATGACAGAATTGCTTTGTTCAGGAAGTGTTTCAGAGAAATGACATCTATCACCTCATCTCCCACTCCCATTCATCGTTTCTCAGCTTCCGCACATCGGAAAGCAAACGATCTGCTGGGTTGGTTCAATTGATAACTGCTACACATGAAAAATTAAAATAATAATAATAATAATAATTCAAAAAGATAGCACCCACTTATAATATATTTGCGATAGCTATTACGATATACCATATTGCAGCGCATCACAAGTGGAAATTAAAAATATATATTGATGTTTTGATACACCGGGCTCGGGCCGGGTCGGGCTCAAAACATGACAATATCACTCGGGCACGGGCGGGCTCGGATTAAAAATTCTCGGGCTCAGGCCTTCAAAAGTGAGCCCGAACTCATCTCTAATGCAAACTATTTCAAGCTACAAATTGTTTTCTTGACAGAAAACATAAAGTTTACTGATATTTATTTTTAAATTGAAGAGCGATTAAGATTGTTGGTCATCAATCAATGATGTATGAGTTTCAAATGTTTTTTTGGTACATAGTAAATCTGCCGTGGAATTCGAATTCATCCTAACTTACTAAAAATTCAACAATTCAATTAATGCACACAAAGTGAAGCTGGATTAAAACACATCTTCATAAAAATACACTGTAGAAAGGAAATAAAACATTTTTTTATGTGTTAGGTTTTATTGTAACTTTATGTAGGACTTGTTCCCAGGCTGAATAGTTAGTTTATATGCATGCAATGAATGTAAAATAGTAAGTAATAACACTTAAAATGGGATGCAAAGCAACTTGAAGTGTACTGTTCTGCTTCGAATGATTTCAAACAAAAAATAAAAAAAGATTTTTCTTTTTCATTCGGATACTCAGGATTTATAGAAGGAAAGGTAATTTTCTTGCATGTGTCAACAAAATTCATGTACTACCGCTATAATACTGCAGTACTATAAAAACAAACAGTAACGGCCGATTAGCAAAAATCATCTGACACTTATGACCACCTCTTCGACATAAGTTCAACATAATTTTCTGTTGATTTAAGAGAATGTCTTTGCTAAAAAGCAGTTAGAATAAAAATGAATATAAAAATTGCATGCATAATTACGATTATATGCAACTCTTTTTTGTTTGTTTTCAAAAATAATAACATTTTATCTAACTTTTAACGATACATCAAGCTATAGTTAAGGAACATTATAAAACAGAAGGTTTTGGGGATGTACTTCCGATAGCAGGAACAAAAGAACAAAGGAAGAACAAGCAGAATATTTTTTGAAAAGATTAGTAGAAACTAAAGAATAAATGCATCAAAATAAACATTTTTTAAACCTTGATTTCTTTCGGCGATAGGACCGGCAGCCATCTCTAAACAATAATACCGGTCGAGCAATATTTAGCTGTTTCAGCAATAAAGGTAAAGTTAAATTAAAAGTTTATGAGATAGGCATCATATAAAGAAAGCAGCTTTATTCACTTAGTTTTATAAATTTGGAGCATGAAATATTCATAAAGTCATAAAATAGTCGGTTTCTGAACATTTAGGATTAAAATGTTTGCCTGTCGCCTTTTACCAGTTTCGAAACATTTCTATTCACTGTAACTTTAAAAAATAGAATCATCCGATCCGTCATCACTGTTGAGTTGACAAGGATATAGTTATGTTAAAATAAACATTGTTTAATTAATTCATTTTTACAACAGCATTTTGGGTACTTTCATCATAGAAAAGTTTGTCAAAGTTCTTTAAAAAAAACTCCAAAATGATTGTCTTGACTATGATAGCAAGAGTTAATGATGGTTTAATATTAACGGAGTCTGTTCAACATGACGAAGAGGTAGTATAAATTAATATTTTTTAAGAAGTAATATAATATTTACAAAAAAACACGAAATAAAAAGAGAGAAAGCAATTGCAATGAATCAATTTGATATTGTTCAAATTTCATGTCAAGAAATAAGATTTTGTGGAAGAGAAAACATTTCGATATGATTTTAATTTTCCTTTTCAGTTGAATTGTTGTCCGTGCTAAATCAGCTTAATTTTATCAGTATTCTGTGCGTCTGCTGCTGCTCTCAACTTAAAAGTGCTTAATTTTTTCATCCTCTAATCGCAGCATTAAATTGTCAGTGATGCAAATTTTTGACGCATAGTATCTTTTATTTCTATAAGCTCACATTTTTTTGGACTCTTAATTATGTTCCGTCGCTTCGGTTAGTATACGTTTCTAGGGGTTCCGCAGCAGACGAAGTCACACCTTTGGCGTGCATTAACATGTATTTTTGCAGCTTAAAGCTCTTCCTTCTATTTAAAACCGATGTCTTTTGAAAGCTTTTAACCTGGAAATGTAGTAAAGTTTTGATGAAACATTTATGTGTCTTTCTTTTCAATTGTATTTTCCTGATTTTAAGCATTTGGTTAATCCTCAGAAAATGGGTGAAAACTCTCATTTTCTTATTTTTCTCAGCAGTTAACACAAAAAATAGTCTAAATAAACCTTACTGATGTTCATCATGTATGTAAAGTTCAGGAACTATGTAATAAAGCATGTTCTAAATCACAATCATAGACCACCATTGGCCCATTAAAACCAAAAAGTTGTTTAAAACATCAAAATACCTGTACACTATGCAATGTTACTCTCAAATTTTACTTTCCAACTTTGTTGTTTATAAGTATGTATATTTAATATGCATAGGTATTTTTTATGCATTGTTTTAATTTATACTTTGGGAAAAGAAAGTAAAACTGCTATAACAAACAAATATATGTTTTGTAATTATTATAAAAATGAACACAATTGTGCATTAGGGGTGAATTTATGAATTTCCTTGTAATAGAACACTAAAATGTGCAATAGTTGAATTCTATGACGAGACCAATTATGAATAAAAGAGGAATGATACTTATGTATTAATGCCACTGCAGCTACAGATTTGGCGAATGTAAGTGCTAAATTTGTTTGAGAACAAATCGAGCAGCTTTTAAGGAATCCATAAGATAAATGCGTAAGCTTGAGGACGTTGTGTTGTGTGCCAACAAGATTGCTCAAGAATGGCATTAATGCGTAAGTACTATAGTAATTTATTTTTCCCAGAAAATAGTGTTGGGACGGCGTTCTGGCTTGAAATCACTCCTGATGTGCATACGTATGCTGCTAAGTAAAAGCTTTATTTTACGAATTGTAGCCTGCCACCAACTTAATCAAAGTGTGATGATTTAACTGTTCAATATATTTTCTACAAAACTCTAAATATCTTAGAAATATTTTTTTATTATTTTTTAAAACGTTTTGATATAATATCACCTCTTAAGTTTGAACATATTTTTTTTGCAATACATTTTTGATGTGTTGATGAATGTGACACTTAGACCATGCTTTGAAATTCATTATTTTTAACATTTGTTCTAGACTAGCAAATCTACATATGAGTATCACAGTCAAGCTAAGGGCATTCTTAGGAAACTAAATGCCAGTTCTGTTCCTGTATGCAGCATAGAAACCGGTCCTTATTATTTTCAGTAAGTTTTTTTAAAATTTATTATTACTTTATTGGCTGTATGTTGTACTCATTAGGAACAAATAAGGTAGGCAAAACACTGAAACTGTTCTGCAAGAATGCTAATATAATGTTATTTAGTGAAGTATTATTTGATATTTGCTTGTAGATTTCATTTTAAGTTACATGGTTACCATTTTATTTTTGGTTTAACAGAGTTATAGTTGTCCCGCGCCATTTCGCGCTTCGACTTTAATTGTGTCACTCTACGTAGCCCTTTTTTAAAAAATTAATCATTAGCCTTTTATAATGAAATCGGGTTAACTCTTTCTTTCAAAAAAGTAATAAAAATATTGATTTTAAATAAGGTATGTTCATCATAGGGGCCATAGTCTCATTTGAGGGGGTGGAGATCTATAAAAACTCTGAAGAAAGTTGAGAATTGCTATGCGCTTTCATCAGTTAAAACACTTACTGGAGTTTGTTTATCACTGCATTATCGAAAGAGGAAAAATATAGTATTTGACAAAGAACATTCAGTTACCTTTTTGCTTTTTATACCCTGTGTAACGAGAGCTGGCGTCTCAAAGTAATATTAATTTCCCACTCTCTGCACTTCTCTCCTGATGGTTGTCATAGTTATGGTGCTATGGACTTTTTCCCCACTTAGCTTTTGTAACAATGGTTTAATGCAAAGGGTTAAAATTGCTTTGTGACTAAACTTAATTCTGTTGAAAAATTAATGTTAATAAAGCTCAACTTTTTCTTAGAAAATTTTGCTTTATTTATGTATGACTATATGTGTTAGAAAATGTTGAGAAATAACTATGACATTAGGATATAAATAAAAGCGTAAGCCGAATTCGATAAACATAAAATAAATGAAATGCCTCAACAGCAATGCATAAAAAAAAGAGTAGAGCTGTTTTCTTTCGTGCAGTTTCCATGGAGACGTCCCAAAATTTCTGGACTTGATACGCGTATTTTGAAGTAACCGAGTATAAAGCAGTTCTTTGAATAGTGAAAAATATAGAAGTGGATCAGGGAAATATGGGACTCATTCGTACGTAGTTACCCATTAAAGACATTACCCTGCTTCGTAGATTTGAGATAGTGTGTAAAAAGTTTGTTCCATGTAAAAATGTGATATAATAAACTCTAATACTGTCTTATTTACTCATATTTTGAATAATATACTAGATAATACTCATTTAACATTTTCCAAAGAATGTTATTTTATGGATTAGAGGGCTCTAGTTATTTTTAAAACACAATTAAAAAGTAGCAAAGAAATTTTCTGAGACAGTCTTTCAATAAATAAAAAAATCCTATTGCCCATAAATTTGCTTATCCAGTTATTGTCCGGAACGGATTATTTGCGATAAATGAAGTTTACCTGTAGTATTTTTCTAAGTTTAAGTCTTCTTATCCATTGTCATTTTGTTATAGATAAATTCTCAGGATTATAAAATATTTGCTTGTAATTTCTGTATGACAGAACCAGAACGACGTAAGTCTAAAATGGTGATTTTCACTTTATAACTGCATTGTATATAGAATCTTACTCCTCATCGAGCCATGAGAATGTTATTCTATAAAAGAAATTCCTTCACAAATATTCAGCAGCGTTAAAAGAGCACGAGTCCCATCCTTAGCATGCAATCCACAATCGTTTTTGCTCTCTGCTGAAAAGTTACGAAAATGGACTTTAGTTAGTCTGGTTCTGAGGTACAGATTTTGTAAAACAAAGGTGCCCACCTGTAGCATCGATTATTTTATAAGAACTTTTTTAAGGGGTGTATTGAAGTGTCTTTTATTTTTGGAGTTGGGAGTGCTTCATAGCATTCCAGAAGGTATGCCATCATTCTTGAAAGGGACGGAACCACTGAGTTGCATTATTAAGAAGTCATTGGGATAAACATTAAAGATAATTTACCAATATTATCGATTTCAAAGTATAGCTTTTTCTGTAAGTATGAAAAAGAAAGGTTAGTCGAAAAGTGCTTTACTAACTAGCTTTGCAAAACATTTTAAAACATGCTTTTCCGTAGTTTTCACAGCTAAAGCTTAATAATCTTCATGGGATGCCATTGGGGCCTATGGGTATATTACAGTGGAATTCTCGGTTACTCGAAGCCTTATAACTCGAATATCCTTCATCTTGAAGTTTTCACTGTGTCCGCGCCTCTTCAGAAGGAACTTCCTATAACTTGAACTACCAATAACTTGAAGGTTTTAGCCTGTTCCTTGGGACTTTGAGTTATCCAGACTCGACTGTATCTGCCTGGAATTTTATAACCAGTATTGATTGTATGCTATGGGGTGCCCATATGCAAAATTTTAGATGGGACTCGGCTATTTTCCCCGTGGTTTATCGGGATATTTTTCCCCATGGAAAGCAATTTCAGTGCAAATTTGAGTTATTGAAAGTTCACGTCTTTAGTTACTGATTCATTAATGGCCAAAGAAGAAATGTTTTTATGTTTTTGCCAAGAAAATAGTACTGAAAGCAAGGAAGTGTTATTTTCTAAAGTAGGTTGGTGATTGGGGGGGGGGGGGGATTAGGCCCCCACTTACCCCCACCCTATATGGTAGCCCATGTTGTAATCTATCTACTTGTGCCAAAGCCAAGAGTATTTAGGCTGTTCATGAATTTTGAATCTAACATGGCATAATTATAGTATTAAACCACCAATATTAAAATATGTATGATGTATGATTAAAACCTTTTAGTCTCCTTATCCTTATGCTGTGCTTTTATTATTTAAAAATGTATAGCTAATCGGTTCATTTTCCAGCTTTTCCCTATATTTTTTCATATTCAAGTGGATCTCATCTGTACGAAATCATTAATTACTTTTATTCTTTTTCCAACAGCTATTTAATTCATGATGGTGTGTGTTATCTTGCTCTTTGTGATAAAGGATTTTCCAAACGTCTAGCTTTTGCGTACTTAGAGGACCTGAAAAATGAATTTAGTACTCATTATGGAAAGATGGTTTTATCTGCTAGCAGACCTTATAGTTGCATAGAATTTGGTAGGCAAAAATTTCTATTGAACATCAAATGCTCTTTCGTTTTACTATCACATTAAAAATCATATAATAGATTTTTTTAATCACTTATAACATGCTGTATTAATCATATTAAAAAAGGTCTATTTGACATAATGAGAGCTGAATCCTTATATTTTAAGGAAGATGAACTGTTTTTAAGAAATTAGTTCTCTTGGGGAGAGTTCTCTGAAAAATAATTCGTGTTATCTTTTTTGCTAATTCCATCATTAGATGTGTGTGGAAATTCTTGTTAAGGATTGTTAATTTTTCAATCTTGTTGTAAAAATACATTATCTTTCTATTTTTATTTATTTATTTATTTTTTTTTGGGGGGGGGGAGGGGGAAGTAGCTTGATGTTATTTCCAAATATTGATAATATTAGAATTGAAGCCATTTGAGTACTTACTTCATGCTTATGAATGCTAGCAATTTTATAAATTATACTTTTGCTAATAGCTCATTTTGAGATCTAAAATTAGAAAAACAGTTCTATAATAAAACCCTAATCATTCGTTAGATTTAATTTGAAAATTTTCCTGCTTTAGATTTTAGCAGAACAGCCATTGAAGCAAAGATATAGGGAAAAACAGTGGGGGAACTTATAGGAAAATTTGGAATTTTTATTTTCTAATATTTTATGGCTGAAATAGAAAAATTGTAATGATACTGTCATTAAACATGTATTTTCAAATTATTTAATAATGTTTTGCATTATATATTTGATTTATTTTGAAAGTTCAAATAAAGTTTAGTTATAGACTTGTAGAAAGTAAAATTTTATTTTTCGGGAACATGTCAACACACATGCTTCACTAAAAATTTCATACTGCATTTAAGATTGCAATTGTTCTACATCATGTAAATATTTTTTTTTTTTCAAAGTTAGAAGTTTTTTTTTTTTTTTGGTGTATGCCATTTAAATCACTTTACTGTAAAGACGCATAGACTCAAACATTTACTGAACTAATTAGCTTTATTAGATGACTAATTACATATGATTTGCGAATTAAGGAAAGGTTTGCATGCGTTGATGGCCTGTAGCTATTTAATACATCAGTGCCTTATTCTAACTTCTGTCACCACGTTCTAACTCTGGTATATGGTGAAGCTGGTGATGCCATGATGTTGGCATCGCCACCACACAATCCCATGGGAAGGCTTGGTGCACAGTTGTGTAGGGGCTTGTCTGCTAGCCTCCACATTATTTCTTTTTTATTTAACAATTCAAATTCTTTGAAAACATTTTTTAAATAAAAAAAAATAGTAGAATTTATTTTAATGAAAATTCTAAATTTAAACAAAAATGCATTAATTTTTTAATTGTAAGATTTTTAATAACATAGCTCTGTAATAAGGAGTAAGTTTAATAAACTGTTAAAGCTTTGAATAAGTAAGACTTTTTTTATGTTGATGAAAACTGATTTGTGCTTTATTTCATAATATTGAATAAAATAAAGTTGTTAAAGCAGCTTTTGAAATAGCATTTATTAAAAAATTCAGCATCGTTTTTAATACTATAAATACGAAGTTTTGTTCTTGTCGAAGTACTAAAACAATTTCAGCATTTTAAGTTAGTTTCAAAAAAAAAAGATGTCCTACTCAATGATTTTTAGGTTGACTGCGTAGGGTTGTGTTTTTCAAGCATAGCCACACCTACATAGGTCATGTATCTACGTAGATGTTTAAAGCTCATTTGGTTAAAATTTCCTAAGCGACACAAACACAGAAATGGAAGAATAAGGTCTCTTAACATCAGTCAAACATTTTTACCATTTTATAATTCCTTGTATTATTTCAGACACGTATATGCAAAAAGCTAAAAAGTCGTATTCCGACAACCGTGCCAGACGAAATCTCACCAATTTAAATACAGAATTGCAAGATGTTCAAAGGATTATGGTTCAAAATATAGATGATGTTTTGCAGAGAGGTGCAGCTCTTTCTGGTACGTATCCACTTTTACTGAAATTTTATTTTTATACATGCATATCAATATTTATTATAGGAAAAAAAAACACTATGTTTTATCAAACTATTTAAAACTTTTTTATTCAGTTACGCATGGTTTTTACACTATTTTTAAATTTGTAGTTCCTTTTTATTTCTGCAACTTTACATGTGCACTGCCTCGTATGTCTTGCTGTTATTTTTGTGTTCAGACATGTCGCTGTTGCTCTGAAGCAATGATATGCATTTGTTATCTTAACAATTTTCAGATCTACTTACTACTATGAGTAAGTACTATGAGAAATTTTCTGATATAGCTATTAATAAAAACAAATCCTGTACCAGTGATGGAATTTTCGTAAGTTGCGTGAAATAAATACTAATGAATATTTATCAAAGTTGGAACTATTGTGTGCTTTTTCTAAATCCCGACAATCTCACTAACATTACACAATACACATGTGCCTTTTTTACATTTAGTTTGTGCATTAAGTAAAGCTATATAACTTGCTAAAATAAGGTTTTTGCTTTTTAGTTTATGCTAATTCTCAGGTTCATCAGATTCCTTTAATCGATTGATTTCTGTGTTTTGGTGATTACGTAAAATAATTGTTTTCTGGTTTCATAATAAATATATGTTTAACAGAAGATAAATGTTTTTTTTTTTTTTTTTTGTAACATTACCTATGTGTGTACTTATGTTTTGCTCTTTCAAAAAAAAAAATTAAATTGCAACTAGCACCAAAAGGTTGCTGGTATGTGGAACTCTGGGGTAACTTTGTCCATAAAAAAATTCAAACTAAATACATTGTTCCATTTTTTGCTCTAAGTGAGATTATTAATGTACATAGAACCGATATAGTTACTTAAGTTTGTGGCACCTTAGTTTACTTATGACCCCTTTAACTCAAAGGTATATAGTTTTTTTTTTTCTTAAGTATGATTTGAACCAATTTACAATGAATTATACTTTTTTTTCGCATTAATGAAACATTTTGGGAAACTTCTACGCCCCCTCCAACTAAAGCACTGAATGTAGTCATAGAAAATATCTTCATTGTCTTAGGTTAATCTAGAAGAAAATTGTATCTGTTAACGGACCCTTCACAAAATCCGAAATCCAAAAACTTGTAGTTATATTAAAGTTAAAATTTTATTTAGTTAATTAAGTTACTTATTCTAATCTGATACATTTCTATGATTTTAATTCAATTAGTACATAAACATTTCAGTTTTGTTTCTCCAAGATTATTAAGGAGTGTTAATCTTCCCATCATGTTAAATAATTTATTTAATATTATTTATAAGTACTTGTTTACTTTTGTATGCATTCTTATATTTTCTTGGTATATATTACATATAGATTTTGATGGAAGTATTATATGTTTCGTCAAAATAGGGCCTTAGTTTTTAATAAAATTAATTTGCACAAAATGCTTGACTATTTTTCACAAAATTCCAAACAGGACGCTGGTAAAAAAAACATGGATTGACCCCTGATAGTGTTTTTTATATTAACCCAAATAGTACTATTTTATTAATTTTTATTCTTCCTCGTGACATTTATCTCTCATGCTAACTTAAAGGCGTTTATTTCTTTCAGAACTGGATTCCAAAGCAAGTAATTTATCCCTATTATCTGAAAAGTACAAGAAGGATGCTCATTTTTTAAACCTGTCTTCTGCATATACTAAATTAGCTGCCGCTGCGACGGTAGTTTTTGTTATATTTATGTACTTTTGGTTGGTGTAGAAAAGAAACGCTTATGCAATGGTTTGAAAAAAAGAAAAAAAAAATCTTTGCATGCAAGATGAACAATAAGGGATAAAACAAATTCTTCCATGACCCTAATTGTATGCATTATTTTATAAACTTTTTAAAAACCAAATTATGTATGCTTTTCATGTATTATATCACTTCATGTTACACAGCACAATAACATAGCAAATGTCCAGGTTAATTATAATTCTTGCAATTATTTTGGCATGAATGAAAAGATACAAAGCAAAAAGATTTTTTTTTCACTAATTCATTGCCTGAAAAGTTCTATTATTGGAATCAAAATATTTCTTTTTGCAAAATTCCGTGCAAAAATCGTTAGCTTATTACAAAAAAGTTTTTTTTTTCCTTTTTTAGCTAAGTTTTGCTACTATGGCTATCTATGCTAAAAATAAGTAGAAAAGATCAATTTTTTCAATGGGTGTTACTTATTGAAATAATCTCCGAGTAGTGTTTTTGTATTATGCTTAAGTAACTGACTGGAGCTGGTGATTTTTACTACACAAAAAAAATTAAATTGTGTATCTGGAATTTATGCAGTATAAATAAAATATGGACTGAGTACTTTCAATGTTTATAGCTCAGTGTTATTTATGCAAAATAAAAGGATTAACATTGAAACTTGCATCTACAGGAAGAGCTTTCTTACTGTTGACTTATATATAAAATTATTAAAATAATATTTAAAAAATCTGTACTACCTTTAAAAATCGAAGGGTTGTTCAAATTGTAATAATGTTATTTAAAGGTTATGGAACCAATTAAACATTTTATCAGTTGTTTTAAGAATGTAATTGTATATTTAAGACTTTGTAACAAGGAATTAAATTACTTCCTTAATTTTGAAAGAATTTGTTAAATGCATTCTCTTTTTGTGTTGGAAAAATAACTTTGAAGCTGATTATTAGAATATGACCACTAAATTTTAATTATGTTTCAGTCATTATTAAAATAATTAGGGTAGTTAAGAAAATCCTCTTGCAGATGTTATGATAATTATAGTTAAAATATAAATTTGTGTTAAAAATCGTAGATTCATTTAGCAGAAAAAACTAATAATTTTTATAGTGTTTATACTATGAGTAAATATTTAGTTCAAGTTTTTAAAAGCACTGACTAAGAAACTTAAATGGCCTCAAAAATGTGTCCTTAATTTTTATTGTAAATTTGTATTTGAAATATAAGTTTTGTGAAGCTTGTAGTTAATCTAAAAGTTTTTAAATAATTTACCTTCTCAGTGTCACTAAATTTATCAAGTTTTCTGAAATTGTGCGATTTCTTCGCGATTTTTGATATTTATATAAGCTTGAAATATTTTTGTGAACGATTTACATTATTCTGCTGTTATTTGCATACAATTTGGTAGTGCCAGCTTTTGTGTCACATATTATCTGGTCTGTTACTTGAAAATAGGCGCATCAAGGGCACAAATTTTGTGTCATCTCCATGGAAACCTAACTCTATAAACCTAAAATAAAATTGCCTCAGCAGTTTCCATAGAGACGCACAAAATTTGTTATCTTAATGCGCCTATCTTAGAGTAACACAATGTAATGATGTTAATATTTTATAAAAATAATGTTTATTGTTGCTTCAAAGACTAGATTTTTATTTCCCATCAGTAAAAAGTTTCTCTCTCAAACAAAACTTAATTTTCACAATGCAAAATGAAAAGTGGTTTTGAAGTGAATGATTTTGCTGTGTCTAGTGAAGTCATGTAGTACATGTTCTTAGAATAAGGAGTATGATGGTTTCAATTTATCTTAACTATACCTTCCATCATTCCTAAACAAATGTGAATCATTTATTTGGTCAGTTATCTTTTCTAATCATCTGGTATGTTTAGAAAAGTCAAATGATATGCCCATTTTGTGAAAATTTTTCCTTTTTATCTACAATTTTTAAAATAAATGTAAAAAGATATTTGATTTGTTTTGTTTTTTTTAATTTCAACGGCAGTGGTGGCAGTTGATGCATTTGAAAAGAAGAGAAAAATCCTGTTTTTTATTGTTTTTTTCCAGAGATATATTTACTGTTTCTATTTTATTCAATTCATAATAAAGTTTCATAAAGAATCCTGTTTCAGTGTTTTTTCATGCATTTGCAAAATGTGACAAAAAGGGTCCCCCCCCCCCCACAATAAGCACAATGAGTCATTTATAGTTAAATTGTTAATTTTAAATGCCTTGGGATTAAAAAGGTAATTTATAAGTATGAAATAGTTTCATATATAGGTAAAGGACAAAAAAATAGAGACACCTGTGAATAAAATGACAATTTTAGCAGTTAGAGGTTGGGTCACTCTTTGCCTGAATAACAATTTGCATTGGATGTGGACTGACAAATAAAGGTCTTGAATTAAGTTCATCAGAATTCATACGCATTTCTTCTACAGGGCTGGTTCGAGTTCCTTGCTTGGCTCAGGAAATCAAGCACTGACTGTTTGCTAAAAAATCTCATAAAGGCTCAATGAAGCTCATAACAGATGACTGGGGACAATGCGTTAGATGTATCATTCCAGTGTAACTAAGTTTGAACACAGCAAGACGTGTGAACAAGGATGTTTAAATCTTGTAACACATGACATTTCCCCCGAAAGAGACTCTGAAGCTTATGGTGAAAGTTATCTACACAAAAGTGCTTCCATAATAGCTGTCTGTGATCATCTCCCTCAGAACCACAAGAGTCTCCATTTATGGGAATGTATTGTGCCCCAAACTATCACAATACCCCCTCCATACTTTGCAGTTGGAACCAGGCAGACAATAGTCTTCTGCCAGTGTTTGGCAGATGGACACACATCTGGTGGTGTGGAATAATGTAAATGATGATTCAACCAAATGATGATTGATCAACAATCAAATGATGATTGATCAAACCGTATGACTTGTTCCCAATGTAGTTGGGTCCAAATCAGCTGATCTCAGCACCACCTTTGTTTCTTCATAGCATTCTGCACTGAAACTTGAAACGGTTTTAGAACAGCTACTTCTGTTGAATAATTTTAATGGCTATGAGGTAAAGGTGGGTATTCATCTCGGATATCTGCGTCAGTGGTCGTGCATTTTTGAGCAATAAATATCTTCAACCCCCATCAATCACGGTCGTTCAGCTTCGACTTTTGCCCACTCGTGTGTTTCGTTGCGGACACTTTACCTTGGTTTGATGAGTCTGATCCATGATATAGAGGTCCTTGAAACCCTCTACAAGGTTGTTTTTTCTGGACACTGACTCTCCAGCCAGGAAAGCTCCAATCATCATATCTTTTTTTTTCACATCAGAGAAGTCCAACATAAACACGATTTGCTAGGAACAGAATTCATGCAGTGCTCACACTGCCAAATGCTTGGTTGATACCTTCCCTTTCACCGCCACTAGATGACAGGGCACACTGTTGTGACATGTGGCGGTCGTTTATTAGATGGTCGACGGGCGACACATTTCTTCACATTTGTTCCTATCATTTTGTCCCATATACATGCAGACCCTAATCAAGACAACTTGGGGCCTTGGAATGGGAGACATAAGGTCCTCTTCCTTCTACATGACACTTTGACACTGTGACATTGACCTTTAACTGCAGCTTTTAAGCACTTAAATTCAACTTGGATGTTGACTCCATAAAAAAAATATTTTTTAAATTATGTTATAATTGACCCTTTAAATTTCCATAATACCAGAAATATACTACTAAAACTGCTTCTTGAGCTCAAAATAGAGCAATGTATAATAATTAGGGGGGGGGACCTGGGAGAGGCTAGGGGGTCTTCCTTTGGAAAGTTTTCGAATTTGAAGTCCTAGAGAAAAAAACTGCAGTCATTTTTGGGTGAATTAAGAAGGGGTTGGGGGCTATCTCTCGGCAAAGTTTAAAAAATTAAGTTAAAAAACGCATTTTAAGCTGTTTGGTTTCATCGATATGGTTCATCATGCTTTTGGGAGGGCTTAACAGTGGCGTATTCGGGGGGTGGGCTGATAGGGCTGCAGCCCCCTCCGGAATTATCAAAAAAGAATTTTAAAATTTTCAGCTATTACCTCTTTTTTTTCTGAAAGCGCGACATGAGAACTTTTCTTTGTTCAGAAAATTTAATTGTGGGACACAATTCAAAGAAAAAAATTCTTTTTTATAATCTTTTTTTTTTTTTTTTTTGACATATACCGGATATTTTTACTGTTTGTCACATCTATGACTATCTTATAGCTCAATTTCATTCAATTTTATTGCAAATTTGTTTCAGAGACACCGATTAATGCATGTTCATTCATCTGATCCTGTTCAATACATTTCAACACAAGTAATTGAAACATAATATTAGGAACAATCTCCATATATTATTTCTCTAAGCCGAATCCTATACCCGGTCGAAACTCGCTCATTTCTTTATCGAATTGCATGAAAATTTATGATTTTGAAGCTTATCCCGCGGGCTATTGACGAAAATTAGACCCACCCTCTAAAAAGTGTCGGTTCGTTTTTTATTCGAACTTCAATTTTTGGGCACAAAATTGACTCTATCTAGCCGAAATAATTGTCGTATCGTCTCCATTTTGATTTCATTCGAAAGATTAAAAAAAATGCGTTCTTTAGAACGTTTCTCCGCTAGCGCCGCGTAACGAGAATCTCGAAAATCCACGTTTAAGCGACTTATAAGCGATTGAAGTTTGAAAAAGTTAAATTTTTTGCTCAACTCTTAAAATCGTTAGCATTGTTGTTCAAATCAATTTTAAATGCGACATTTCAAGCCAAGGCTTAGCTCGGTAAATTGTAACTTTTATTGTTTCAAAATACTATGGTAGTTTTGCGATAACGTTAGTATTTAGTTTAGTAGTAGCCTTGGGTATTTGATTTTAATATAGGGTATCACTTTTGTAGTAGTTGTAAAAGTGAACGTGTCTTTGATCTCTTTGAAAAGTTGTCAGAACGACGGCAGTTGATGGCGATGTCGTGCAAACGTACAAGATTTTACATTTTTTTTTTTTTTTTTTGCGGAATTCCGCACGGGTCACCTAGTAGTAAAATAAATCGCAAAATCTCCATATATTATTTCTCTAAGCCGAATCCTATACCCGGTCGAAACTCGCTCATTTCTTTATCGAATTGCAAGAAAATTTATGATTTTGAAGCTTATCCCGCGGGCTATTGACGAAAATTAGACCCACCCTCTAAAAAGTGTCGGTTCGTTTTTTATTCGAACTTCAATTTTTGGGCACAAAATTGACTCTATCTAGCGAAATAATTGTCGTATCGTCTCCATTTTGATTTCATTCGAAAGATTAAAAAAAATGCGTTCTTTAGAACGTTTCTCCGCTAGCGCCGCGTAACGAGAATCTCGAAAATCCACGTTTAAGCGACTTATAAGCGATTGAAGTTTGAAAAAGTTAAATTTTTTGCTCAACTGTCAAAATCGTTACATTGTTGCTCAAATCAATTTTAAATGCGACATTTCAAGCCAAGGCTTAGCTCGGTAAACCTTAATTGTAACTTTTATTGTTTCAAAATACTATGGTAGTTTTGCGATAACGTTTGTATTTAGTTTAGTAGTAGCCTTGGGTATTTAATTTTAATATAGGGTATCACTTTTGTAGTAGTTGTAAAAGTGAACGTGTCTTTGATCTCTTTGAAAAGTTGTCAGAACAACGGCAGTAGATGGCGATGTTGTGCAAATGAAGCCAATAAAAATTGTCGTATTAAATTTTAAGTTTAGAGTTTTTTTTTTTTTTTCGCGGAATTCCGCACGGGTCACCTAGTTTATGTTATTAAAGCACAAATTTGCCAAAATATTGCATTCACTTGTTGGGGAACATCTACTTTAATTAAGAAAGCTTATGAAATTTTAATTTATCTTTTCATGTTTTTTGTCAAAATGCTTAACCTTTCGGCCACAACAATAATTATAATGATTAAAAAACTTAATGATCTATTTGTGTTATCCTAATTTAGCATTGATATCACACAGAAATTCAAAAAAATAACTTTTCTTAGCTACATTTTATGAGGTGCCCGGCCATAAGTTTCGGCTCAGCCCCCCCCCCCCCCCTTGAAATGATTTGTCTGCGTATGCCACTGGCCAACGCAATTTCGCGAGAAACTCTGATAAATGTTTCTACATTGATGTCTTAAAACGAAATTTTAAAGGTGTAACGGGATGGAGAGGGGGGTTTTGCTTTGTTTGGTAACTTTAAAGGAGCTCAGGGGCTATTTTCGTTAAAAAAATCACAATTTTAAATAATAATTATTTTTTATCCTGGTGGAAAACGAGGTGAGATTCAGAAGCTCTCCTGTTCTTTGAAATTGAAGTCTCAAAAACTCATTTTATGCTATGAATCGGCCAAGTTAGGGAGGCTTCGGAAATGTCTCGGATTTCAATTCCTAGAATTTTTCTGTTTTTGATTATATATGGTGCAAAGGAATGGGGTTGGAGGTTAAGGGGTTTTGGAGCTCGCTTGAAAATTTTTCAAAATTAAAGACAAAGAAAAAAAAAACGCAATTTTTTGGTTATGCCAGAAGAGGTCGTTTCATGCTCCCAGGCAGGAAGGGCTCATTAGGTGCCTTCCTCCCTTTGGAGCGCCACTTCATTCACTTCTTGAATATTGTGCGAATAAATAAAATGTATACATGTGATTAAAATTAGCAGTATTCGGCTCTCGTGTTAATCTAGATCTTTTCAATAACTAAAATTTTATCTGTACAAGAAATCCAGTATTAAGAGCAAGAATCTGAGAAACTGTCAAGCCTAGCATTATGAGGTGATTCATGACCTCTCAGATTTTCTCCCAAAAATTACCAAATGTTTATTATCCTATTGAAAGACCAAATCCAGAATGTTTTGTTCTAAAGTTAAGTTGTTTAGTTTTTATGGATCCCTAAAGATGAAGGTGCGGCATCAAAAATTAAGCTGATTTTCAAGACATGGAAGTTGCCGTGAGCCAAAACTCTTTCTTACCAGGAACTGTTTAACTCCAATTTTCTTTTTGTATATGGAATATAGAAGGTTGAAACTTTACGAAATGAATGTTAAATTTGTGGTAAGTTGTTGCCATAAGGTCAGTGAAGGCCCTCAAAACAAGGCATTTTTGACGTTTTTCAGCGTTTTTGAGGTCCAAAATCAGCTTGTATATTTCAGTTGGCACGGCAAAAGTAGTGTCGTTTAAAAGACCAGTGTAAGCACTTTAAAATAATGTATAAATAACCGAGGAAAGTTCAACGTGCTTTTAGTTACGTAAGTCCGAAATATGAAAAATGTCATGTTATGACCGTTTGAATATCGGTAAAATATGACATTTTTCATATTTCGGCCTTACGCAACTAAAAGCACGTTGAACTGTTCTCGGTTATTTATACATTATTTTAAAGTGCTTACACTGGTCTTTCAAACGACACTACTTTTGCCGTGCCAACTGAAATGTACAAGCTGTTTTTGGACCTCAAAAACGCTAAAACACGTCAAAAATGCCTTGTTTTGAGGGCCTTCACTGACCTTACGGCAACAACTTACCACAAATTTAACATTCATTTTGTAAAGTTTCAACATTCTATATTTCATATACCAAAAGAAAATTGGAGTTAAGCAGTTCCTGGTAAGAGTTTTGGCTCACGGCAACTTCCATGTCTTGAAAATCCGCTTAATTTTTGATGCCGCACCTTCATCTTTAGGGATCCATAAAAACTAAACAACTCAACTTTAGAGCAAAACATTCTGGATTTGGTCTTTCAATAGGATAATAAACATTTGGTAATTTTTGGGAGAAAATCTGAGAGGTCATGAATCACAGGTGTGACTCTCTCTCAAATTCTTGCTCTTAAGTTCTCGATGTGTTGATAATGGAGACATTTATTCACATTTTGCAATTCTGGTGAAATAATAGAAAGGAAGCTGGTTATCATTCGCATAGACGATATCCCCTCCCCCTGAGTGTTTGGTAGAGCTTTGTTACTATTTAGGTCCACGTATAAAGTGTGGGCCCCTAATTTTGGAATCCCGAAATCTAGAACTTATCCCTTAAATGTAATATATAGTCCAACGGCGAATTCAGAAACTTTTCAAGGTAGGAGCGATTGATCTTAGTTACTTTTTACTATCCATACTGGTGAACAAATATTGATTGCAAAAGTTTCGGACTTCAATTTTGAAATACTTCTGGGGGAGAGAATCAAACCTCCTTCCCCAAACTTCATTAAAACTTGTATAAAACTGCATTTTTAGAACTTCAATGTCAAAAAAAAAACTGGAGAAAAATCCTCACAGGAGGGCGATCCGCCCCTGGCCGAGAGTGGTTACGATTTTTATTGCGCATCACACTTTTACTGGAAAAAGTGATTTTTAAGTCATTTTAAGGCAATTCCAAGTCAAATCAATCATGAAAAAAAAAAAGTTTTTAACCTCATCATTTCCGAATTTTAACAAAAATTTGGTGTGAAGAACGCACATAACGAGATAAGTAATTCTGCCATTTTTTAGATTTCTTCAAAAATTGTACGAAATATACAGAGCTGTTAAAAAACTTCAAAAAAAAAAAAAAAAAAAGAAACAAAAGTTCTTAACTGTAACTTCTTTTTCTAATTATAGTAGAATAAAAATTCAAAAACCATTGTAAAGGCAAGAAATAGAACTTTCCATTGATATGTTACATGACTTGCGACAGGTTTAGGCTTTGACCACCCAACCCCGCATGCTGCATGAGGAAAGATAAGTTAAAGAGCCAGACGTCTTAAAATAATCACTTGAAAATGTTGCTATCTCTCAGATCAGTAATTCCCAACCTGGAGGTGATCACCCACAAAGGGGCGATCGAACTCTTCAAGGGGACGGTAGGGGGGTGACGGGTTTTTGGATATATGGCAATAGGAAATTCTTGACATTAAAAAAAAAAAAAAAAAAACACTTTTACATGCAGTCGTGAGATTTTCTTTCCAAGGGAAACTGTTTGTGCCGTTTCTTTGAATTATTCGCACACAATTCTATTACTGAATTTCACGACTTGCATGATCGTGCTTAAAGTGATAATTTGAAACAGCACAAATTGGAACTTGCGTATCTCACAAATATTTTTGAAACTAGCTGTCGTGGCCGTCACGAAACTTTCTTCTATATCTATCTTATGAATTCCAGTTACAAAATAAAATACGTACTCGCCCGAATAATTGGAAACAGCTCCAATTTCCCAATTATCGTAATAACCCTGCAAATGCAGAATCAATGAGCGAAATTGGAAATCATTGCAAAAGCCTTGTTTAGATTAATTGCAAACATTTTATTTGTTAGTAAAAAGAAATTGGCAACAGTTAAAAATTTCAATGCATTGAAAGTTTTCAGCTGTTTTGATAATTAAATAGGATGAAAGCGATTTTTAATGAATTGATTTTTCGCATTGTTGACTAAGCGCAAAAATCACCCCACCCTCCCCCTGGGCGATTGGCGCAAAAATTTAATCGATTCTTGCTTCCTTATTGGGTTAGTGTTATTCCAAATTTCATTCAAATCTCAGCAATATTTCTCGAGATACAGTAGGTGCAATGACAAAATAAGCACTTTTGATTGCTCCACCCCCCTTTGAGATATTGACACATAAATTAAATCAGCGATTGTACTCAATAGGGTCTACCTATGGACCAATTTTCGTTTGATTCCGCCTGTTACTTCCTGAGATATAGCAATCACCCCCGCGCAGAACACGTGCGATTTCTCCACCCCCCCTTCAAGATACTGACACACAAATTGAATCAGCACCTGTACTCTATAGGGTCTACCTATGGACCAATTTTCGTTTGATTCCGCCGGTTACTTCCTGAGATATAGCAATCACCCACGCGCAGAACACGTGCGATTGCTCCACCCCCCTTAGAGGAATTCGCTAAACAAAGTCAGGTGCACCAGTTCACATGGCGGTACATATGTGAAAAAATTTTTGTTCGATTTCATGCAGTAGTTTTTGCTCTAGCGCGACCACAAAAACTGGTCACACACATACAGACTCACACACACACAGACACACACACACACAGACAGACATTTTCCAAAAATGGTCGAAATGGACTCAGCGCACCTCAAAACGTGCAAATCCGTCAAAATTCGACATTCGAAAATTTTTCACGAAACCAATACTTTCTTCTATATAATAGACTAGCAGTACCCGCACGACGATGCCCGTGCAACAAATGTAAAGGAAGTTAACTAAATAAAGTTTAATTCACTCTAACCCTCTAAAGTAAAATTATTATATTTGATTCAAATGTGCTCCCCAAATTTTTGAATTCCACTAAAAGTCATATTAAAATTTAAATCAATTCGCTAAATAAACGTTTCAATGGAACTTTTGAGATAACTGTAGTGGCAAGATTTTCGAAAACTCTCAACGAACACAGCAATTTTGCCCTTGAAGTTTAACATAATCCACCGATTTAACCGTAATTTCAATGTAAAATTGGTCGCCAAATTTAAATTTATTAACATAGGGAACCGATTGTGTCAGGTAGCTCAGCCTCAACCATTCTTCCATGATTTTAATGTGAACATTAGAAGGCAAGAAATATAATGTCTTTCGCACCATCTCTTTGAAGTGATTACAATCTAGAACAGTAACCCTCAAATAAGCAAGATTTCCCTGGCTGGGAGGTTTGGTAAATTTCCAGATTGTTGCCAAACTTTACGACGCCAAATACGAAGAGTAAATTCATAGCGGGGTTACCGAAAATGTCAGAATGGAACTATTAAAAATTTAGGTTTGGCGGCATTATATACATGTTTTAAACATGCAATAAAATACTTTTTAGACTGCAAACAACTACTGTTCCTTCACAGAGCGTTTTCTTTATCTTTAATTTGGAGAAAGAAGTGTTTCACTGGCTGGGAGGTTTGGTAAATATCCCTATTGTTGCCAAACTTTACCACGCCAAATACGAAGAGTAGCTGATAGCCATCACTAATTTTTTAACAATAATAGTTCCATTCTGACATTTTTGGTAACACCAAATTTTGAGGAATTCAACTGAATAAATTTAAATTCCCTCCGACCCCTCTGAACTAAAATTATTATATCCTTTAGTTCAAATGCGCTTCATCTTTTAAACTCCACTTAAAGTCATGTTAAAATTTAAATCAATTCGCCAAATAAATCAAAAAGACAGAAAACTAGAAATAAGAGATATTAAGCATTCAAATTGAATAAATTTTCAAGGCTTAAATCTATACGCACAATTTTAACCACAAAGTAACTTCAGGGACAAAAGAGCAGCTGATCAGGAAAATGGACCTAGTGCTTCAGTACTGCGTACATAGTTAAGCCTTGAAAATTGACTAAATTTGATTAATTAATATCTCCTGTCCTAATTAACGGACAGAAACGTGCTAAAACTTTTCTTTTTCAGAAAAAAAAACCCTTTCCAACGATATATAATGTTTTGGGGTGGGGGGAGGTTTTCCCCCCTCAATTATGGCGGATACACCAAAAATGAGACTAATTAATTAATTTAAAAATAACTAATTCGAAATTAAAAATTTGGGCTTCGAGGTGCACGAGGGCGGGGTACGTTCGAATTTTTGAGCCAAGTTTCAGGTCTGTGGGTGCTGTGGGGGCTTCTGGCCAGCGGTTACAAACGTACAAACAGACAAACGAACACCGTCATCTTTATATATATAGACTAGCAGTACCCGCACGGCGATGCCCGTGCAAAAAAGTAAAGAAAGTCAACTGAATAAATTTAAATTCACTCCACCCTCTTAAGTAAAATTATTATATTCTTTAATTCAAATGTGCACCACGACCTTTTAAAATATATTGATGACACTTTTAATTCCATTTCAGTTTGTAGTGTTCAATGCGAGGTTTATTTTAGTTTTAAGACTTTTTTCTTCTTTTCGTGTGTGTGTGAGGAACTTATTTATTTTTAGCGAAATTTTTACGTTTCAATGGAACTTTTGACACAACTGTAGAGCCAAGATTTTCGAAAACTCTCAACGACCACAGCAATATTGCCCTTGAAATTTAATATAATTCACCGATTTAACCGTAATTTCAATGTAAAATTGGTCGCCAAATCTAAATTTATTAACATAGGGAACCGATTGTATCAGGTAGATCAGCCACAACCATTCTTCCATGATTTTAATGTGAACATTAAAAGGAAAGAAATATAATGTCTTTCGTACCATCTCTTTGAAGTGATTACAATCTAACAGTGACCCTCAAATAATCAAGATTTCACTGGCCGGGAAGTTTGGAAAATTTCCCGGTTAACTGAACTAGCGGTGTTACAGAAAATGTCAGAATGGAACTATTATTATTAAAAATTTAGTGATGGCGGCATTAAATACATGTTTTAAACATGCAATAAAATACGCTTTAAACTGCAAACAACTACTGTTCCTTCCCAGACCGTTTTATTTTTCTTTGAGTTGGAGAAAGTAGTGTTTCACTGGCTGGGAGGTTTGGTAAATTTCCTGATTGTCGCCAAACTTTACGACGCCAAATGCGAAGAGGAACTGAGCAGACATCCCTAAATTTTTAACAATGATAGTTCCATTGTGACATTTTCGGGAACCCCGAATTTTGAGGAAGTCAACTTAATAAATTTAAATTCACTTTAACCTCCTCTGAAGAAAAAATATTATATCCTTTAGTTCAAATGCGCTCCACAACCTTTTAAATTCCACTTAAAGTCATGTTAAAGTTTAAATCAATTCGCCAAATAAATATAAGAGACAGAAAGTTAAGTAAGTAACAGGAGATATTAATTAATCAAATTGAATAAATTTTCAAGGCTTAAATCTATACGCAAATTTAAACCACAAAGTAACTTCAGGGACAAAAGAGCAGCTGATCAGGAAAATGGCTCTAGTGTTTCAGTTCTGCGTAGAGTTAGGCCTTGAAAATTGACTAAATTTGATTAATTAATATCTCCTGTCCTAATTAACGGACAGAAACGTGCTAAAACTTTTCTTTTTCAGAAAAAAAAACCCTTTCCAACGATATATAATGTTTTGGGGTGGGGGAAGGTTTTCCCCCCTCAATTATGGCGGATACACCAAAAATGAGACTAATTAATTAATTTAAAAATAACTAATTCGAAATTAAAAATTTGGCGTTCGAGGTGCACGAGGGCGGGGTACGTTCGAATTTTTGAGCCAAGTTTCAGGTCTGTAGGTGCTGTGGGGGCTTCTGGCCAGCGGTTACAAATGTACAAACGACAAACGAACACCGTCATCTTTACATATATAGATATAGAAGAAAGTAAAAATTAAGGCCCCGGAGCATCAAAATTAAGTTTCACCACTTTGGATTCATTGCGTGTTTGTATGTTTGAGTGGTTGTCTTTTCTGGCCAAAAATCGCGTTTTGGTCATTTTTCACTGTGAGCAATTATTAGCGGCACGTGGATTTGGCAAAGGTTAGCAATGTGCCAAAACTTTCTTCTGGTAACCCTACTCCGCAACAATGAAAATTTGAAAGTAAAAGTTAAGGAATTGGATCCAAAGTGGTAAAACTTAATCTTGATACGTCGGCCTGTCTATTAGCGGCTCTAGAAAAAATGAGAGAAGTTAACATTAAGCTGCTAGGAAACTATGACTTTCATAAAAGCCAAAAGCTAAAAGCATAGTTTCAGCATTCATTGCCAAATTCGAAATTCGCAAGGCAAATATTGACAGTAAAGAATTGATTCAGTTTCCGACCCTAAAGCAGTGTTTAATCGTGAAAAACTTTGTGAGGAAAAATTTTTGATTCTTAATGATCCCCTTGACCAGTTAAGAAAGAACATGAAATCAAGGTTTGCAGATTTGATTAACTTAAAAATTCCTGATTGGATTTTAGACCCATTTGTTTTAAAACAGTGGATGAACTGGGCAACTCTTTACAGGCAGAGTTTATTGATTTGAGATTTGATTGTGAATCAAAAATTATTTTCAAGCAATACAGTTACGAACTTGCCTGGGTGAAGCTTATGGGTATACTTATTCACAACTTTCGGAAAAAAGTGAATAGCTCTTCATCTCATCCCCTCAACATATTTAGTTGAAAGAGAATTTAGCTCTGTAGTGCAGTTCCTGGCTTTAAAGGACACCTTCTATTAAATCTCACAAATATAAAGATTGAAATCAAAGCTTTAACTGAGTTCCATCAAGCACAAGGAAACCATTAAAAAGGTAAAAACTAACAAATCTTAATAGTCAGCCTTTTCAGTTTTTTCTGGATTTCAATTTTTGAAAAAAGCAGATTACAGATTTTTTTTTTTTGATGAAGAAGGGGTGAAGAAAAAAATATATTTTCAGTTTTAAAGTCGACTATTGCTTAATCATGCACTTTTTAAAGTTTCAAACTAAAGTTAGGCGTTTAGAAATATTAATGTTCAGAGGAGCAATGCCATCTACTTTGCGTTTTTAAGGGAAGAAGGTGGCAGGCGATGGGTGTAATTCAACCTCCAGAAGGGACGATGGGCCAAAAGAGGTTGGGAATCACTGTCTTAGGGCCGATTTCAAGTGAAACACCATTGCAATCGCTTCGAGGCAATCGCATATTGCAATCGCTACTGTAAGTCGAATTCAAGTGAATTCGTTTCACTTGAATCCAAATTTGGAAATTTGCGATTGCATTGGTGAGTTGCGATCGTCCGTGTTTCACTTGAATTCCTGCCTTAGACTAATGCCCTATGTAAATTCAGATTAAAATATAAGAAACAAAAAAAAAAAAAAAATCACATTTTGAGCAATTTTCGCTCAAACCATTTTGAAAATTTTGCTTGAGTTAAGCCTCAGGGGAAAAATGAATGGAAGACACCGCTGATGACGATTTCTAACCATGACGACGAAAATGCGGCTACATAACAATACTCGATTTTCAATAGTTTTTCATAAATTTTGGCAATGCATCTGATGAAATGATGTAGAGATTTGAACTACCAAACCTTGCTTAAAAATTATCATAATGGATGCAGTGTGTCGCCCATTTCACTTTTCGAAAGATTACTATGCTTACGCAGAATCTAAAAAGATATTTGAAATATTCAGAGTAAGCTTCAGAGAATTTTAATCTACTTATTTCGGCCGCTTTTTTACCTGCAAAGTTACTAATTTTGCATTGTAGATTAGTCTACCTTTGCAAATATTTCGATAATTGGGAACCTGGCGTGGTTGTCAAACTTTTGGCGATAATTATTTGCTTTGATAACCCTTTGTTTACGTTTGCGAAGGAAACTTTTCCCTAGAAACGTCATCCCCCCCCCCCCCTTCATTAGTGACGAAGATCTGAAACTGTTGGAGAGAGATCGTTTGATTATCAATTATCGAAATCGTCCCCTACCTTTTAATGGAGCTTTTATTGTTGTTTTATTCAGTCAGTGGAGAATTTTGATCCAAAATTTTACTTTATGACTTGTTTTATTTGAGGGCCATTTTTTCCTCTCAATTAAATTATGTAACCGATTATTTTCCTGGTTAACCCTAGAATACTAATCATGAGTAATTTTTACTCATCTTTCTATTTAGTATTAGCGTTAAAAAAAAAACACGTTAGGATTCTAGGGTTAATATGTGGTTTGGGTACCCCTTTCTCGCCAAATGGGCGATAGGCGCCAAGCGTTTTGTCTCGCGGAGTTGAAATTTTTTGACAATGCGCCAAGCAGGGTCCCAAAGCACATTTTCACCGTTTTCCCTTTTAACGGTACGTTTAGTCGGTAAATTCCTACTTTAGGGTCCGGGTTTGGCGATTTTTTTCAGACTGTGGGCAGAATTAATAAATGGTTGCCAGAAAACCATAAATCTAAATTAGAAACATAAATCTAATGTTTGCCAGATTTAATAATTTATCGCCGGACCTTAAACTAAGATTTATCCGTTTAGTCTTACTTACTAGTTTGTTTTGTTCTGAAGTCCATTAAAAACAAAAAATAACGTATGGTATCGCCAAATAAGTAACTTCCATGTAGCTTTTGATACATTTGCGTAGGTAAATGTGAATTAACACGGACACCATTAGTATTAATGTTGGAGATGATATTTAATAAAGAAAAATCATAAGAATGACATCACACTACTTTACACACAACACTTCAAGTTTGACAACTTCATTACAAACTGGACACACTTACTCGTTGCCAAACTAACGTTATAAACTTTAAACAAAAACTGTTGCCACTGATAAAATATATATATGAACATTATTAAACTGTAAATGGGCATTAATTTTATCACGCCCCCTTGCCAATGACAGTTTAAATGTATACAATACTTCAATTTTTTCAAAAAAAAA